>JAQQZR010000045.1:0-17615 GCA_030068235.1 Notoglanidium macrostoma | reverse complement strand
AATTTTTTCTCTCTAATTATTTTCCTTTTAAGTGGGGCTACTTTATCTAGTGTATAGCGAAATGTTGACTCTAAGCAAGTTTAGTCTCCTGATCAAGTTCTGTGGAGTCCAATTAAATGACGCAATTAAAGTTGATTGTTCAGGGAAATCATTGATAAAACTCTGTGCAGTAGCTGACGTGAATTTGACACGATAGTGTGGCAAGGTGCATATATTATATCTAAGATACATTTTAAAAGAGAGAAGATAATGATCTGAGATAGTTTCAGACTGTTGAACTGCGTCAATATTTTCTATACTTAATCCAAAAGTAAGTATTAGATCCAGGGTGTGACCACCATTATGAGTGGGTCCTATTATGTTCTGATAAACTCCTACTCCTCTGAATCTAGAATGGACACGAACGCTGTACTCAATTTGCCTATTTGCCTTCACTTTTGTCTTCAGTAAGTGAAAAGCATGTCCAGTTGGGTTGAGGTCGGGTGACTGACTCAGCCATTCACGAACTTCAGTCAATTCTCCAATTTCTTTTGAGCATGTTAATATTGAGGGACTGTGTAAAAACGGCTGTAATTCCTAGATGGCTAATGCAATACTTTTGTTATCCCCCTTGAATTAAAGCTGAAATCCTACACTTCAATGATTCAATAATACACTTCACATTTTTTTAAAATCCATTTAGAAGATCATAACTCAAAATATAAAAAAACATCCTAAAGACCTATGTGTTTGACAGTTATTTTTCCTGCAATTTCTGACATTATGATAAAAATACTGTCAAAATTATTTTTCTATGATTATGAGAAATCTGAAAGAAATGGATGTGGTATTAATGAAGAGAAAGGGCAACAAAGGATCAGTTCAGATAATGTCAAGAGCAGCATAAAAAAACAAACAGTTGCTATTTTAAGGCTTCATGGAAATAAGGAAGTGAAGTGTTTGGAGCATAGCTTTATTTCTCACAGTATATTGTGGATTTTTAATTTCCAAATAGAAAAAATCTCATTCCTTTCTTGAAAAAATAAAAACATACCTTAGATTGTGTGATATTTGTTTACAGTATAATTATAGGCCATTCATTAGCGTGTGCACATATTTGGTGTTTGCATAACTGCAGCTTTTCCAAGAAAACATTAGGATATGCTGGTCCTAAACTAAGTTATAATCTGACACTGCATACTGCATTATTCACACAGATGGAATGTAGAAATTATTTAGAGAGTGAGAAGCAGCTGAAATATCGATGCAATAGGTCTTCCTGTGTGGATTAAAAGCTGGTGGAAAGAACAGCCCTGGGGCAAGTCATGACTACTTCCTCTAGGGACTAGGAAGTCCTACTGTTGTGACTCAAACTAGTCTGACCTTCACAATCTGTTACTGTGAGAAGACTTAACGAGTGCTCCCTTCACCTTGATTCTGCTAAATGTTTCATGCTTTAATTGAAGGTTTAATGTGGCATACCAGTGGCCTTCATCATGCCGTTCGAGATAGATTATCCATTAGCATAAATGCCATATGATGCATTTTAACTACCTCATTTGCTGACAGAATATCACATATTAGCACATAATCAACAGATTGAGCCTGAGTGTTGCTTTTTAAATGCCTTCTTCGTGATCTTACTAACTCAATCTGACGTACTAATGTGTGGTGATCAAATAGGCCAGGGGAAAGCTGAGCTTTCTAAAAAGGGAGATAAATGATTGTTTTTATGTCTGACAGTCAAAACCCTGCCATGTGGACAGTGATTTAACACAAGCTGACATGCCCTAATTACATACAGCAGGGCAGCAAATTCATTGGCTTTGTCCCAAATACATGTCTTTATTTAGGGTTCTCACTACACCACCTAATGTGTTTAACATTTAAATAATTGAATTATGTTCATAATGCAAATGAGTACTGTGAAATTTTTGGAACTGAATTATAATTACCAATGACTTGGTTTTAAAATCATGCAAATGGCTTCAATAAAGGATTAAGAAAAGTTGCTTATTAGAATGAAACATTATATGCTAAAAACTATATGATGAACAATAACCCAGCTAAAAAAATGACGTCCTTTCAACTCCCCTGAACGTCCTCAAAAGTCATAATAACATTTATAATTAACATCATATGGACATTATTTTGTAGGGTCCTGGAAACGGTACAGAGGACATTTTTTTCTGACGTCCTTGCAACGTCTTTACAACGGACATATTTAATTAACATTTACATATCAGCATGATGACATTGTAAAGATGTTGTGAGAATGTCAAAAAAATGTTCTCTGTACCATTCCCAGGACCCTACAAAATAACATCCATATGACAAATTTCAGGAAACATCGTAATTCTAGTTCATCAATCAGACAATCAGTTCCTTATGTTGCACTAGTAATGCCAATTACATCACAATAACATTAGACCATCGCAGAATCATTCATTAATCTGAGTTTATGACTTTTGAGGTCCTTTCTTGAACATTTCCATTTCCAGAACATATGATAATTTAATTCATTTGTGACAATGTCTGTTGTCAAAAGCACTATAAAAAATAATTTGAATTGAACTGAATTATATCAACTGTTACCTGAAATGTTTAGCTGCAGTTATTGCTGCACAACAGAGTATGAAACAGCTGACAGGAAAATTTACATTAGCCTAATTTACTTACATATCACGTTACCCATTAAAAACGAAATAAAATGTTAAAAACTATATACATGTATTGTGCAGCTATCAGTTATAATAAATCTAAAGTGGTATTTTACAGGAAATTCACCAACAATCCATCTTACTGCTAACATTCCTGTCAAAAATTTAGCTAACTAGCATTAGCATGCCTACTAGCTAACCTGTAGATGGCCTCATTCAAGTTATCTCAAACACTCTCTCACACACACACACACACACACACACACACACACACACACACACACACAATATTTAATGACAAGTTATATAAAAATTTATGGTGAGGCAAACTTAACATTAATCTATTTTATTCTTGACAACTTACATTCCTTTCTCAGACCTGTTAAAACCAATTTGCTGCCACAATCCACTGTGGTAAACTTATTTTAAGCAGGATAGCTTAACTTTTACAGGGAACATTGTACTCATCTGAAAATGTTTTATATTATATTACTTACCTTATTGAGGATGGTGAAAGGCACACGCAACTTCTCAGTAACAACTCGTGCGGTGAAACCGTTAAAACAGGTGAAATGGAGGGGGAGGGGCACTGTGGGGAAATGGCACGAGGAGCCAGGTACAGAGTTCAGGATTTTACACACTGTGCGATTTGTAGTTACAATTTTGTAATGGACATTTTTTATATATATGAGCATTTGTGCTATCGCAATTTCCTATAATATTTAGGATCTATGGGAGCTCTATTTTGTTGGGTAGCATTTTTCTTACTAGATTCATGCTCCCAGGAGCTACTGACAATTTCATAAAAATCACCTAGATTTGTTTAGTACAAATTATATTAACATGAATATCAATAAAATTTGAATGTAGTGAAAAATACACACCTACTGTGAGACCGCAGATTGCGAGGGCGTCAAGACCATTGCAGTGAAGTAATGTTAAATTGATTTGTGCATGCGCACTAGCACTGGGTAGCAGACTTCGTCAGGAAAAAAGGCGCAACGCCTGCTGTTTTTAACGATGACCTTAATCTTCGGGAACATTATGTTGAATTTCCTGTTAATATTATAAATGCTACATCATTTCAAACCTTCATAGGACCTGTGTGTAACCTTCATAAAGTCCACAAAACATCCTCATAATAACTGGCACCAAACGTTATGTTGGACCAAAATTAGACGTCCGCTGAATGTACTACAAATGTTATAAACGTAACGTTATTTAAAGGGCTATATAGGACCTGTCTGGAACATTCATAAAGTCCCCAAAATGTCCTCATAACGTTCTGCATGAAACATTACCTAGCGGACCAAAGCCGGACATCCCTGAATGTCATGGGGATGTCGCTTGTTAGCTGGGAATCTACAGACCAAATTTATATATTTGGATACACCTACTGATTCAGAATTTTTTATTACTTAAAAGACATTTCATGTCTTAAAATAATGATCAGGGTTGGGAGGGTTACTTTAAAAATGTATTCCAATACAGTTACTAATTACCTGCTAAAAAATGTACTCAGTACCTAACACAAAATTAAGTAATGTAACTGATTATGTTCCGTTACTTTTGGAGAACATCAATACTAAATATGTAGATGATGACAGCATTTTCTCAGCTAGAAGCCAGAACTTGCACTGTACTATGATGTTGCTCTCTTTTTCTGATTTAAAGACAAAATAAAGGCACAATTTCCACACAGTGAACACATTTTTTCACCAGAGGCCCTGATAATGAATTGGTGACTGTAAGATTAGATGTGATTTCACTCAAAACCAGAAAAATAGGATAGTTTTTTTTCTTTTCTTTTTTTTTTTTACTTATTTAAGCTGATTTATTCAGCAACCAGCCACTTGCTTCTCCTCATATTCCCACAAACGAATGATAATATTGCTCACATTAAAACACATGTTATGTCATGAGGCCAGCAGAGCAGGGTACTGTAAAGAGTTTCGTACCATGGAAAAAGTCGTACTGATGTTTCTGCTCCTTCATTTCACTCAAATGTTTTTTTCCATGAAGTGATGAACTAATAATAAAATTATTGGCAATTATTTTTATTATCGATTTTTATTGATTAGTTGTTGCAGATCTTATGCATTTCATAAAATTGTAATCCTGGAAATAATCCCTGTTTTTACTAAATGTATCAGTAATCTGATTACAACTTTTTTCCTGCAACTATAACGGAATACATTTACCCTTTTTTGTATCATAATTACGTAATGTCTTTCCGTGTATTCCGTTACTCCCCAAGCTTGATAATGATTGACTGTTGTTACTCTCTATTTAGTGGAGCAGTCCTTGACAGTATGGTTTAATACAGTTCTCAAATAGATGAAGATGAAGATGAAGAAGAAGAAGAAGAAGAAGAAGAAGAAGAAGAAGAAGAATACCTGTAGTGTCATTGCACATTCCTTGCACAACGGATTTGCAGAGAGTTATAAAGCACATTGCAAAATGATTCACCTCATGCGCATGCCACAATAAAATGAACTTAGCATTGGAGAGTTTCAGTGAGAGAAACAGGCAGCTAATATTTATTTTATCTTTATTTTGAAATTGTCTGTTTGATATTTGAACAAATCATGACTTGGAATACAGACACACAGGTGCAAAAAGTGTGGTAAATGATAAAAAAATTGATAAGTAGTAAATGGTGGCTGTGTGTGTAGGCTACATAACGTTACATAACGTAGAGTGTATGTGTCACCAAAGATTGTAAAGCGCTTCATGTGATATTCTACAAAGAAACCATGATGAACAAGAAACCTAGAAATATTTGAAACATTAAATATTTATTCATAATACTATTATTTATTAATATTGTTCAGCAGAGGACATTGTCATGATCCTCCCTGTCAGGAGGACAGGGCTCTAGGTCACATGATCGATGATTGGATGCAGGTGCATCCAATCTTCTTACACTCACACATTGTATAAAAGGACTCTGAATAGCTCACTTCATTGTGAAGCATTAGTTTAGCCTCTATGTCGCTATTGCCAAGCTGTTTATTTCCCGTGTTTGCTATTCTGGTTTTTGGAATATAATTTTCTGTTTTGTATTTTTGCCTTCTGCCTACGCTAGTGTACTCTGTCTGCTCATTGCTCGACCCCAGTTCTGTTTATTGGATTACTCTTTCTGCCTGCCGTTTTTGTACCGTGCTTGTGTCTAATAAACACTACTGCTTTTACCTCCATCTCATAACCTGCACTTGTGTCCAGCCATGCCCAGATGGCGTGAACGCTGTGACAGAATGCTTCGCCCTTAACAGGGATGCAGAAGGACATAGAATATAGAAGTACAAAATTGCACATGTGCAACAGAAGACAACATAAAGTGCATGTGTGCAAACATGTGCAAACATGGCAGAAACAACATAAAGTGCAAGTGTGCAAATGTGCAAACACTGCAAACAGTGCAGACATAACGAGACAAAACAGTGCAGCGCTAATCCAAATGTAATGTGCAAAATTGTAGCGGTAGATGAATGTACATTTTGGTGTGTGTGTGTGTCAGTCCAGTCCCTGAGTGTTCAGAGGTCTAATGTCTTGGGGGAAGAAACTATTACAGAGTCTGCAATGAGGGCCCGAATGCTTTGGTACCTCTTGCCAGATGACGGGAGGGTGAAGAGTGTGTGTGAGGGGTGTGTGTGATCTTCCACAATGCTGGTGGCTTTGCGGATGCAGAGTGTGATGAATGTCAATGATCGAGGGAAGAGAGACTCTGATGATCTTCTCAGCTGTTCTCACTATCTGCTGTAGGGACTTGCGGTCTGATACGGTGCAGTTTCCATACCAGAGAGTGATGCAGCTGCTCAGAATGCTCTCAATAGTCCCTCTGTAGAAGGTGGTGAGGATGGGTGGTGGGAGATGGGCTTTCCTCAGCCTTCGAAGGAAGTAGAGACGCTGCTGGGCTTTCTTGATGATGGAGCTGGTGTTGAGGGACTAGGAGAGGTTCTCTGGCAGGTGAACACCAAGGAATTTGGTGCTCTTGAAGATCTCCACAGAGGATCTGTCGATGTTGAGTGGAGAGTGGTCACTCCAACCACCATGACCACCATGCCCACCCTGTTTCTACAGCAGTGGGTGATGGAGCCATCTGAGCCCTATGATGGGGTGAAGGAAACTCCATGTGTGTTTCTACTCCACTGTCGTCTGTTTCAAGAGAGCCTGATGGAACCAAGTTCTTCAGACCCTGTCTGGGTGAGGTGCATGATTCGTTGGCTCACCGGACCTGCGTGTGTGTTTGCAGAGAACCTCATCAGCATGGAGCACCCATATCTACAAAATCCAAGAGACTTTGGTGAAGCACTTGGGTGGTTCTATGAAGCCTTTGAGATGGAGGCCCCTCCAGAGGCCAAAAAGGAGGCAACTGCTCCAGAGTCCCCTCAAGTGAATGAAAGTGAGGCAACCGCTCCCGAGCCCCCTCAAGTGGCCAAAAGTGAAGATAGATAGATAGATAGATAGATAGATAGATAGATAGATAGATAGATAGATTATTAATAACAAAGGGAAATTCACTTACTCCAGCAGCAGCATAATGTTAATATTAAATTGAGAAATGATAAAAATGCAGATAAAACAGACAATAACTTTGTATAATGTTAACGTTTATTGGCAGTCCAGTCCAGTTTATCATCCAGCAGCACTCCCAGGTATTTATAGGTCTGAACCCTCTGCACACAGTCACCTCTGATAATCACGGGGTCCAGGAGGGGCCTGGGTCTCCTAGAATCCACCACCAGCCCCTTGGTTTTGCTGGTGTTCAGGTGTAGGTGGTTTGAGTTGCACCATTTAACAAAGTCCTTAATTAGGTTCCTATACTCCTCCTCCTGCCCACTCCTGGTGCAGCCCACGATAGCGGTGTCATCAGCAAACCTTTGCACATGGACTCCGAGTTGTATTGGAAGTCCAATGTATATAGGCTGAACAGTACCAGAGAAAGTACAGTATCCTGCGGTGCTCCTGTGTTGCTGACCACAATGTCAGACCTACAGTTCCCGAGATGCACATAATGAGGTCTGTCTGTAGAATATTCCACAATTCATGCCACCGGATATTAGTCTACTACCATCTCAGTCAGCTTGTCCCTAAGGAGCAGAGGTTGGATGGTGTTGAAGGTGCTAGAGAAGTCCAGCAACATAATTCTTGCAGCACCACTTCCTCTGTCCAAGTGGGAGAGGAATCGGTGTAGTACAGGTTCGAGAGCATTGTGGACCTGTGGCCTCAGGTGGTGAAGCAGCAGCCGCTCCATGGTGTTCATCACATGTGATGTCAGAGCGACAGGCCGGAAGTCATTCAGCTCACTAGGACATGATACCTTAGGGACAGGGGTGATGCAAGATGTTTTCCAAAGCCTCGGGACGCTCCCCTGTTCCAGGCTCAAATTGAAGATGTGCTGTAGAGGACTCCCCAGCTCCAGCGCACAGGCCTTCAGCAGTCATGGCGATACTTCATATGGACCCACTGCTTTGCTGGCACAATGTCTCCTCAGCTCTCTGCTTACCTGGGCTGCTGTAACTATGGAAGGGGTGAAACTCTCTCCTATGTTGGTGTCAGAAGAAGTATGGGTGGAGGGTGCAGTAGTCCAAGGTGAGAGTGGGTTAGGGTGGTTGAACCTGTTAAAGAAGTGGTTCATCTGGTTTGCTCTCTCCACGTCTCTCTCGATGGTGGCACCCCACTTCGAGCTGAAGCCAGTGTTGATCTTCATCCCATCCCACACTTCCTTCATGCTGTTGTTAGCATCTAGAATGGTAGTTGTTAGCCACATTTCACAGGAGCACAACAAACTGCATTCTCTGTAGATCCTGACATTTTTCACCAGCGCGGCCAGTTCATCGATCTTATTTGGTAGTTTCAAATTTCCAAGGATCACAGAAGGCACCGAAGGTTTATAACGCCACTTTTTCACAATCCGCCTCACCTTTAGTTTAGCTCCGGCTCTGCTGCCACGATACCGCCTTCTTACCTCGTCAGGTAAATAGGGAACCACACCGGCGCAGGCATTTTTTCTCAGCGCTTGAAGTTGACTACCTGAATAGATGAGTCTCGGTGTGTAAAAATCCAAAATGTCCAAATAGTTAAAAGTAGTAACAAGTGTACAGGGAATAAGTCCACATAAAAGAAAGTGGTAAAGAAAGAAAGATAAAGAAAGATAAAGTCATACATGGAGCTGCTAGAAGTGCAGACACTCGCGGCAGTGCCTAAAACCGGATGTCAATATTATGACCGGAAGAAACCTCTCCTGAGCCCCCTCAAGTGGCTGAAAAAGAGGCTACCACTCTTGCACATGCTCCAGGCTTTGTGGATTATGTCATCGCCCTTTCTCCAAGCTTTGTGAATTATGTCATCACCCCTGCTCCAAGCTTGAAGTATTATGCCATCACTCCTCCACCAGGCTTTGAGGATTCTGCAGAGTCCAAGTCCAAGTCTGCACTACGGTCCAAGTCTGTGCCAGAGACCAAGTCGATGTCTGCGCTGGAGACCAAGTCCAAGTCCATGCTGCAGTCCAAGTCTATGTCAGAGTCCAAGTCCATGTCCAAGTCACCAGAGTATGTGACTATGACTATGCCTGAACCAAAGTTTGAGCTGACACAAGGGTCAGAATCCACTCCCACCAAAGTCACTCTCATGGAGCCCACTTCTGTTCCACTTCCAGCCAAAGTCACTCACACGGAGCCCGCTCCTGTTAGTATTCCCACTCCTGTTCCAGCCACAGTCTCTAGCACAGAGCCTGCTCCTTTTGCATTTCCAGCCACAGTCGGTAGCATGGAACCTGCTCCTGGTCCTGTTCCTATTCCTGTTCCAGTTTCTCTCCCGGAGCCCGCTCCTGTTCCAGTTCCAGCCACAGTCGCTCGCAAATGTAGAGTTTTAGGAAAAAGCCTTTAGCAATGAATGCATTATTAGATACAATTCAATGACATATATGGTCACACCTAACAACTGTGTGCAGGCTTCAGAGGAAGCTCCAATACTTCAGAAAGGTATCCTCACATACGTAACACAACATATTTAGACACACTTAAAATTTGGGCATAGGTATGGCTCTCAAAAAAGCACCCAAGAAGCATCACCATATAGGAACACATGTATGTATCCTTGGTTTGCTAAAATAGGACAAAAATTCAGAAACTAGGCTTCAACACTAACAGAGGTTGAACACACTCACACACATAACACATAAAACATACTAAGGGATGTCAGAAACACTTAGAAAAGAGATAATGAGTAAGAACATATTTCTCATGTGTTATCTTTGTCAGGCAACTAATTGATAATGGCTACCAAGCATAAATTAGAAGGTAATAAAGGTATAACTAATGTTAATGGTGGCTACACTAGCTAGCTTAGTTAGGCAACCTTAGGGTGTTAGGAACATATTGGTGGGGGTCAGATAGAAGCGAGGTCAAGGAATGTGCACATGTCATCAATTTGTCAACTTGTTGCTAAATTTGTTAATGGTTTTCTGTATAAACCAACTGAGCCGGGGCAGTGTTTCAGGTACGCTCTGCAGACCGCCTCAGCTTTCATTGTGGCAATAAAAGCCTACTTTTTCTGCACTCCTTGGGTACGTGAGCTGTTTGTTTAAGAGTTTCCACGACATTTTAATGGTAACCCCGTCGTGATAGGTGAAAAGAGGTGTTTTCCTGAGACTCGCGAATGGGAGATTCATACTGCATAAGCATTACCGTTCCAAGGTAAGCATTTTTGCTTTTAGTATTAAGGTTGTGCTGTACAGATCTCTAGTTTTGTGTCAGTAAAAGCCTTACTTTTTCTGCACTCCTTGGGTATGTCAGCTGTTTGTTTAAGAGTTTCCACGACACATGGAGCCCACTCTTGTTCCTTTTCCTGTTCCCTTCCAAGTCGCGAGTCCAGAGCTAGAACCCGCTCCTGTCCAAGTCATCTGTCCAGAGCCCACTCCTGTTCAGTTCACTGGGCCAGGACCAGAGCCAGAGCCCACTCCAGTCCAAGCCACAAGGACAGTTCACATTGAGGCCAAAGAGTTTGTTAACATTGAGGTCACAGATCATGTTCCAGCCCAAGTACAAAACAAGTTCCAGTACAAGCTAAAGCATCAGCTCCAGTTCAAGCTTCAGAACCTGTTTCAGTCCAAGCTTCAGAACTTGTTCCTGTCCAAATTACATTACCAGTTCTGGTCCAAACCTCAAGAACTGTTCAAATTACTGATCCTACTCCTGTCCAGGATAAAGAGCCTAAAGACTGTCACAGCTACAAAGTCTGTTATGGCCATGGAGTCTGCTCCTGTTCCAGTTCCAGTCTCAGTAACAGTTACAGCTCAGGTCACAGAGAATGTTCCCGTTGGGTCCAGCATCCCCAGTTAAACTTGCCTCTATGCCTGAGTTCCTGCCTGAGTTCCTGCTCATGCCCTCGTCTAGGCAAAAGTTCAGCGTGGTGGAGTCAAGTGCTATGCCTGCACCTACAGGACCAGGTCCCCCACGGAATAACTTTGTAATAAATGATCTGTTCCTCACTGCATCTGCAGTGCGCTTTGTGGACTCGGATGTACATGCTATGCTTTTGTTAATCTCTGTTACACTTAGTGCGGAAACACACACTTCTGCATACTGGGGCAAACTACAAGCATAGACTACTATTCCCAGAATGCACCAACCAAGATAGCCAGCGCACACCCGGGTTCCGGGTCACGTGATCAATGATTGGATGCAGGTGCATCCAATCTTCTCACACTCACACAGTGTATAAAAGGCCTCTAAAGATCTCACTTCTTTGCAAAGAATTAGTTTAGCCTCCGTGTCACTATTGCCAAGCTGTTTATTTCCCATGTTTGCTATTCTGGTTTTTGGACTCTGCTTTTCTGTTTTGGATTTTTGCTCTCTGCCTTCTCTAGTGTACTCTGCTCATCACTCGACCCCAGTTCTGTTTATTCGATTACTCTTTCTGCCTGCCGTTTTTGTACCATGCTTGTGTCTAATAAACACTACTGCTTTTACCTCCATCTCCTAACCTGCACTTGTGTCCAGCCATGCCCAGAAGGTGTGAACGCCATGACAGACATATGGCAATCACAAATTGATATTTCATATTAGGCTAGTGATCTCTTGATTAAGCATATCTTTTAAAGATGCTATAAGGTGATTTATTAAAATTAATTGTTAAAATTAATTGTTAAATTGTTCATTGTTTATTATAATTAATTGTTAAATTGTTAAAAGTAATGCTGACTCCAATCAACGTGAAAGTTTGCCCCCTTCCTGGGTTCCTCTATTTTTGTTTATCAACAACACTTAATTGTTTCTGATCCGCAAACAAATCTAGTATAAGACAGCTCATGAGTGGCACAACAGAAAACTGGTCACCTTCTCACCAGGGAATCACGAATGTTGCCATAGCCAGCCATGGCTGAGAGCTCGAGAGCAGACTTGTACTCTCATTAAGGGGTGGCATAAGCTCTCTCCCCAGTCACACACACACCAACATTAGCCAATCGTACATGTATACAGAAGGGGACAGATAGTGCTGTTCTTCAATGGTGTTACACCACCCCTTGGTGTTACATGTGCAGCAATTCAAAAAGATGTGTTGCATGATGGAGAGAATGCCTGATGGATACAACTCACTTAGGGAGAATATCATGGGCAAAAAAATAGGATAAGAAAAAAGATAAAACAACCTGAGCAAACAAAATACACAATTCTCAATGATACTGTGTTTTATTAAAGAACAAATCTATATCACCAGTATGTAGAAGTAAAACAGTTTAATACTTTCAGTTTAATACACTAAGTGCAATACTTGACTGGGCCATCTTTAGCAGCAACAACACCAATAAAACGCTTCCGATAACACTGCACAACAAAGGTTTTGCTTCTTGAACACTGTTGGGTGTTTCTTATAGATTTTTGGGTGCTGATCATGAATATCCCATCAAAATTTACCCATTTTCTTATATTTGTATAAGAAAAAAGGAAATACAACATATTGAAGAAAGTGAAAAAAAAACACTGCAAAAAATAAAATATCATAAAATTACTGATGAAAAACAGAAAAAAACTTGTATAGCTTAAACTCCGACAGTGGAAAGAACTCCCAGCAAACGATTCAAAAACAGGAACTGCGTTACTACATCTCAAGGTTAAACTCCCATATATAGTCAAAATCTCACCGGGCCTCAGGCAAAAAGAGATGCTCACTTCCCTTTTATTTCCCATGAAAATGTGGCTGACTTAGAGCTGTCTAATCTCTTTGCTCCTCTGACTGATCTATTAAGTTGCCCTTACTGCTACTGAATGGAGATTGTGCTGAAGAAAACTGCAGAGTTATCTCCAAAAGGCGAGGATCCCCAAGCAGAAACTCTAGCCACAGAACCGTCTCTCCATCTGACAAGCACCCTTAAATGTGTACTTTATCACCAGTGGGCAGAGAGCCCCAATTCCAACACTTTCCAAAAACTCTGAACAATTTTATTCAACTCTTCAGTCTCCATTAGTGTTTAAAGGATTTCTATTCTGATACAGAATATGACTTCTTCTCAAACTTTGATTACTTTTGGACTTGTATTAGCCTGCACAGAGCACATGGTGTGCATCCTAATAGAAAGGAAACAAAGCATGAATTTCATCCTATTTATAGCTTTTAACTTGTTCTGATATGCACAACAGCAAGACTAGATACAAGCATCTATGCCTCCCAGTATTACACCCAGTTCTAATAGTTTGGGTCCTGCTACTGTATGCGCTGACTCTCAAACACAGTTTTGGGAAAAACTTTAGTCATCCTTGGTCTGACTCTATCACAGTTGACAATTCTACTTTAACAACTAGCTCCTTTAAGATGGCACTCCTCAACATCAGATCCCTTACTAATAATCCTTTTATTGTTAATGATATTTTAAGATTACATGGGCTTGGGAGCACAAGTGGCATAAGAACAAATTGGAGGCTGATTATAATATCTATAAGGACACACTCAGTAAACATATAGAAATTTAAAAAAATTTTGATGGCAATACTTCTCTCAAATTTCTTCTGAAAATTTTTATTCTGTTTAATACAAATGATAAACTAGTTAAGACTAATACTCACTGAGCACTAGTCTTCAAAAATGTAATGAATTTTCCTCATACTTTAAATAGAAAATTGAAAATATCAGGAACAGCATGACTTCCTTTATTGGTGGCTGTGACTGCCAACCACTCCATCAGTGCTATATTGTGTATAGGAACACTCTTTCCAACTTCACCCTTATTCAACATAGTGAACTAAAAGAATTAGTGCAGCAGTTAAGTTCTGCAACCTGTGCTCTTGACATAATGCCTACCAAGTTGTTTAAAAATGTTTTCTGCCTCCTGATCTCCTCTTAAATGTGAATAAAACAAATGAGATTCTAATTGAATTTAGGAAAACACATTGCGAACACCCCCTGCTGACCGTCAATGGTTTTACTTTGGAGAGGGTGAGCAGCACCTAATTTGTGGTGCACATCACAGAAGACCTATCCTGGTCAATAAACACTACATCACTGGCAAAAAAAGACCAACAGCACCTCTACTTCCTCTGCAAATTAAAAACAGCAAGTGCTCCGGTACCAATTATGATCTCCTTCTATCGAGGCATCATTGCAAGTATCCTGACCAACTGCATCACTGTGTGGTTTGGAAGCTGCTCAACCAAGAATCAAAAAACCTTGCAGCACATAGTGAATGCAGCAAGAAAGATCATTGGTGGCTCACTACGCTCCCTACTGGATATCTACAACACCTGTCTAGCCAGCAAAGCAGTCAGCATTGTGGGAGACTCCACCCACCCCTCACAAAGCCTTTTTGGTCTCCTGCCATCTGGGAGAAAGTACTTGAGCCTCCATGCTTGCTCCACCACACCAAGTAATAGTTTCATCTACCAGGCTGTCAGGATGCTGAACACTTTCCCCACTCCCTTCTTCTTACCTCTGCCCTCCCAAAAAAGTATGTACTGTGACCCACACCCATCCATATCCAGCACTAGCCACTTTAATATAAGGACAAAAACTTATATTAGAAGAACTAAAAACTGCTGCTATCCTCCCACTGCACTGTGGATCCACAGTAGTACTTAAATACATACATATTACATTACTCTTACATACATACATATTACATTACTTACTACATACTACACACACAACATAATAAATATCACACACTACAAGACTAAAAA
Source organism: Notoglanidium macrostoma (assembly GCA_030068235.1). Taxonomy (NCBI): domain Eukaryota; kingdom Metazoa; phylum Chordata; class Actinopteri; order Siluriformes; family Auchenoglanididae; genus Notoglanidium; species Notoglanidium macrostoma. The sequence goes on along the minus strand of JAQQZR010000045.1, from coordinate 2,800 downwards.
AATACAAAACCTGCTGCTTTACACCTTTGAACTGAGGAACCACCACTGTCCTATTTATATTTATCTTTATCTTTTGTATTTAGTATAATTCTTAAAAGTTTAAGTACCTTAATTCTTAATTTTATTTAAAAACATGTTTTTTTTTCACTTGTTGTTATTCACTTACCATTGGTCTGAGAGAAACATAATTTCTATCCTCTGTGTGTCATGTACATATGGCAGAATTCACAATAAATTTGATTTTGACTTTGACTTTGTACTTCTTGACCTGAGTGCAGCTTTTGCAATTTTCCATATAATTCTTCTCCAGGGACTTAAACACTGTTTAGGCCTTAGAAGCACATTTCTTAACTGGCTCTCATTTTCCCATACTCTCAGAACTTTCTCTGTATCTATTGGCAGTTTTAAATCTGGTAAAGTCAATATTTTATAATGATTCCCACAAGGGTCAATTCATGGTCCACTATTGTTTAATTTGCATTTGCTTCCACTTGGGTCATTATTATTATAATTATAACAACCTTGGCCCAGTGGATGACCTCATTCAATCCATTGCTGATATTAATGTTTGGATAGCCAAAAATTTGATGAATAACAACAAAACAGAGATTCTTTTAATAGGTCCCAAGACTTTGAGATAGCATATTCACTAGTTATTAACTCTGCCATCAGTAAAACCTTGTGAGCATGGCAAAAACTTGGGTGTGTTTTATGTCCTGAACTGCTGAGGGCACTGGATTGCACAGTTAGGCTGACTAGATAGCTATTGTTTGGTTGTGTGAAGAGAAATAAAGTGGAAAGCAGCATTACCTGCAGAATGTCAAGCTGAGGAATTATGGCAATGAGCTGAACATGCAGAAGTGTAAGTACAAGGCGAGGCGATAGTGTCCACCTTCCAAGCTGATGATATGGTACAGGTCCAGACACTGGAACATATCTACAAGGGATCATCCAGGTACACATAACCTCAGGAGATCATTAAGAAAGTCAGACTAAGTACTTACCTTCTCAGCGATGGGTGGAAATGGAATGCCTCAAAGCTGGCACGCTTCTCAAAGGATGCCCTAGTTGGCACCAGTGAGGACAATAAGATGCTTTATGGACTAACTGTGCCTGATGATGTGCATACTGTGCAAGAACCTCAGTGGTTAAATGACTTTGTAAGGTGAAGATGAAAAGCAATCTATGTATGAACTAAGCACATTGAAAATACTAAATACTGATACTGTTGTATGAAAAGAATTATTTCATACTGTTCTGAGGTATGAGTTCTAACAACCAGGAAAATTATTTCATTTCAATGTACAATCCAAAATGTTTGGGTTATATTACAGTGATTGATGTTCCCATGTTTAAGTGACTAATGCATGTTTTACTGACAGACGTAGATTTAAATCTGTTACTGCCTCTTATATGTTGTGGGTGAACACTTATTAATTTTTATAAAGATTGCTAGCAGATCATACAGAATTACTTGGCCCTTTTACAGACTCACTTAAGTAATTCCTACAAGAGAGGCGGAAAATGTTGTCCTGTCGCGCTGAACTGTTGAGGGCGCTGGAGTGCACGGTGAGGTTGAGTACACAGGTATTGTTTGGAAGTGTAAAAAAAAGATAATGGTGAAAGCAGTGTTACAGTGGTGTCTTGGCTATTGCTTACTTAAAAGGGATTAGATATAACAGTGTGATTTTAAAAGCAAATATCTAATATCTCCAAGACTTCCTTTTATCACCTTATAAATATATCTAATGTTAGATGCTTCTGGTCTCAGCTAGACTCTGAAAAGCTGGTTCCTGCTCTTATTTCTAGTAAACTAGACTACTGTAATGCACTTATTTGCCAGATTCACAAGGCAGGTCTTAAATAAGCTCCAGCTTATCCAGAATGTCACAACCAGAATATTAGCTAATACTAAAAGATTCAAACACATCACTCTTATCTTAACTTCTCTTCACTGGCTCCCAGTTAAACAAAAAATTTATTTTAAAATACTTCTTTATTATTTTTAAATCTATTAATGGCTTAGCTCATTCCTGCATTACTGAATACATCAGTCAGATTCCTTAGATCATCAAGTAAAGGTCTCCCACTATACCTAGAAAAAACTCCTGTGAATACACAGCCTATGGTGCCTTCAGTCATTATCTTCCCACTCTCTGGAAACCAGCATACCAGAAAATTTAGCATAAATTTAGCATAAATCTTTTTTTTTATTATGTTTAAAGTGTGTGGCTAGAGGCTAAACCTAATTTAAGAATCAATATTATTGTCATTATCCCATTTTTATTCCCTTTAAATATAATATAATTTTACCTTTTTATCATGTATTTTAATTTGCTTTTTAGGCACGCTGAGTTTTGCTTGTCATATGAAATGTGCTATATAAATAAACTTAACTTGCTCCATGACCCACTTTCTCTTGAGATTCAGTTAATAGACAGATGCCCTGATATTTTCTTTTATAGTTTGCTGGTATAATTCAGAAATAATTGCTCCATTAATGATGGCAACAGGTTCAAGCCATGACACTGTCACTTTCATGCTTCACAGATGGGATAAGGTTCTTGTGCTGGAATGTGGTGTTTTCCTTTCTTCAAATTCAAAACTTCTCATTTAAAACAAGTTTTTTTGTCTCATCCATCTATAAAATTTGTCTGATTTTAATTTGCCTGAATTGTCTCCATGTGATCTTTGTAATAATTGTTTTCTCTTTATCTACTTTTTGTCCTGGGTTCGATCCCCGGGTCACCCAGGGTGCCTTTCTGTGTGGAGTTTGCATGTTCTCCCCGTGCATGCGTGG
>JAQQZR010000044.1:0-17677 GCA_030068235.1 Notoglanidium macrostoma | reverse complement strand
TTGGTTGATTTTTGTGTGTGTGTGTGTGTGTGTGTGTGTGTGTGTGTGTGTGTGTGTGTGTGTGTGTGTGTGTGTGTCACATAGCATCATTAGATAAGTCCAAGAAAAGAAAGAAAAAAAAGATTTTTGATGACTGATGTTTCTAGAGCAGTCCTTGATACCATTGTTTGGGTTCTGGAGCTTCAGTAGTAATTAACATTGAAATTTCAAAGCCTCAGGTCCAAGGGGAAGGGTGGGTTAGGGCAAGGATATGCTGAGCATGTGCACATATTTGTGAGTGCATGAGAAATGGAGAAAGCTGGTTTTAGTGTGTGCTTTAATTTTATAAGCACAGAGCCGGGGTGGCACAGCGGCTCAATACATGGAAAGTAGTAGTACTAATACTACTATAGGAGCTACACAAGAACAGATATGAGCGGTATTTCAGGAGAAGTGTTTTTTTTTTTTTTGCATAGGACTCATGCATGCACAGAGTAACTTTACTGGAGGAAAAAATAAATAAAAATAAACGTGCAGCCTTTTTTTACTTACCTAAAGTTAATTAAATAAGCTACAAAAATAAAAAATTCAAAAATAAGCTACAGTAAAATTTCAAGTTTGTCCTTGAGCGATGTTAAGTTGCTCTCCCATGTGTGGGGAGTTCGATTTGGGATGGACCAGTCAGACATTTAGTGCTGCAACACGTGTCTTTCACTTTAATTAAAGGCATTAATTTTTAAGGATTTGGTCATTCTACAATATTGTTCAACTTGTTCAATTTAAATGTCCTCACACAGCTGAGTCTTCTGCCTTTCGTATTCTGATTAACACCCAAAGTAAATTGAGGCATGATGTAACAAAAACAAAAACAAACAAAAAAAACCCTCAATATCCAACTTCCAAGATTGAAAACCTACCCAATGAATGAATATCCGAATATTTGAATATCCAGGTCCAGTCCTAGACGTTTCATCCATAAACTGAAAACAAATCTGATGGCTAAGTTGTCAAACAGGAAGTGAGAACATCTCACAACGCTTTTATATATCCACCTTAGACTTGTCACAAATTTATCAACATAAGCTGAAGTTTATATACAAGATATGAAGACATTTGCAATTTTGGAGGGCTACCATAAACAATAAGTGTGGCAGTATCTCAGCAACACCTTCAATTTTTGCCTTCTAATTTACCATTACTTCTTCAGAGCAAGTAATTATGGTCCCAAGGGGTGGGGTCAGAAATGGCTTGGCCCCTTTAATTGCAGCTTGCAGCTTTATTTTGGATTTAGTTTGTCTCGTAGTCTTATAATGAAAAGTATTTTAGAAATTTAGTCACAAGTAATTTCATCATTGTTTCGATTAGTCACCAGTATCTGGACAGAAAATTATAATTAAAAAAGGAATTTTTAAAACTACAGCAAGTCTGAATTTCTTCAAAAATGGAATGACTAGTAATTTACAAATGCATATTGTGATTAAAGGCTCACTAAACCTTTTCTCCTTTTTACTTCTCCGATGTGTGCTGGCTAAATGAAAGTTTTATAGTGGCTGAACTCATTATATGGATATGACCGTCTTTATCATGCAGCAACTCCTTCACAAGGAAGCAGGTGTCATTCACGTTAGTCTTATAAGCTTATTTCTTATGCTGCATAGTAGTAATAAAAAAAAAAAAAAAAAAAAAAAAAAAAAAAAAAAAAAAAAAGATAGTCCGTGACTCTGATGCTAGTATAGCTAACTAGTATTATGTTAGCCTAACAAGATAATACAAAAGCAAGTACTTCCTACTGGATTGACAATATGACCAAAAAAAAAAATAATAATAAAATAAATAAATAAAAAATGCCATGATTGTGCAAGGCAATATGACCAAAAATGGGGGAAACAGTAGTTTTTAAAATTTCATGGTACATCATCGTGTTTGTTTATTTATAAAATTTTGCATGACTAGCCCTTTATATAGGTTTGTGCCTCATTCTACAGTCAGGATTAACAAGAATAATAATTTTATCATTTTATCACATAACCACAACCAACTTGTGTACTCCTCCATCAGTGACCAGCTACATCAGCAAGTGTGTAGATGACGTCACTGCCTCCAAGACCATCATTACACGCTCCAACCAGAAGCTGTGGATGACTGCAGAGGTACGTGAGATGCTGAGGACCCATGACAAAACCTTCAGGGCAGGTGACAAGGTGGCCCTAAGAACAGCGAGGGCCAAACTGTCTCAGGCCATCAGAGCAGCAAATTGCACACACAGCCAGAGAATCCACAGCCACTTTCAGGACAGCGGCGAAACGCGGTGCATGTGGCAGGGCATCCAGGCCATCACTGACTACAGGACAGCTACAATGGCTTGTGACAGTGATGCCTCCCTACCTGATGCGCTCAACAACTTCTTTGCATGGTTTGACGCACAGAACGACGTAACAGCGAGGAAGACCACCCCTTCTCACAGTGACCAGGTGCTGTGCCTGACCACTGCTGATGCGAGAAACTCTTCGCAGAGTTAACCCACGGAAGGCTGCTGGACCAGAGAACATCCCTGGGAGAGTGCTCAGAGAATGTGCAGACCAACTGGCAGATGTTCTCACGGACATCTTCAATATCTTCCTGAGCACTGCTGTCGTCCCGAAGTGCTTCAAAGCCAGCACCATCGTTCCTGTGCAGAAGCAGCTCCATAGCCAAGAAAGCCCAGCAGCGTCTCCACTTCCTGCGAAGGCTGAGGAAAGCCCATCTCCTACCACCCTTCCTCACCACCTTCTACAGAGGGACTATTGAGAGCATTCTGAGCAGCTGCATCACTGTCTGGTATGGAAACTGCAGCGTATCGGACCGCAAAACCCTAAAGTGAGAACCGCTGAGAAGATCATCGGAGTCTCTCTTCCCTCCATCACTGACATTCACCCTACATCACACACGCTGCATCCGCAAAGCCTCCAGAATTGTGGACGACCCCACACACCCCTCACACAAACTCTTCACCCTCCTGCCATCTGGCAAGAGATACCAAAGAATTCGAATACTCACTGCCAGACTGTGTAACAGTTTCTTCCCCCAAGCCATCAGACTCCTCAACACTCAGGGACTGGACTGACACACACACAAATGTACATTCATTTACCGCTACAATTTCTGCACATTAGATTTGGATTAGAGCTGCACTGTCTTGTCTCGTTATGTCTGCACTGTTTGCAGTATTTGTACATTTACACACTTGCTCTTTATGTTGTCTCTGCCATGTTTGCACACATGCACTTTATGTTGTCTTCTGTTGCACACGTGCACTGTTGTACTTCTGTGTTGTCTTATATGTAGCACCTTGGTCCTGGAGAAACGTTGTCTCGTTTCACCATGTACTGTATCACATGTATATGGTTGAAATGACAAAGCCACTTGAACTTGATGTATATAATTAACACTTGCATTACACAATTACAATATATGAAGGATTCAGTAAGCATGAAATGGTTGCATAATAACCTAATAACACATAATAATGTTGCATAATTTTTTTTTTTTATTCTGCAAACTGCAACATAAAAACTGAGTTTTTTTTTATAACCCACCTGGCTTGATGGTGTGAGCAACAGTCTCTAAGGTTTACTTGCATTAGTGCAATAAAGAAAATGGATGAAAACACCTTCAGAATCAGAATATCTTTATTGTCATTGTAACAGGTACAACGAAATTAGGTGCAGTCCCTGTGGCGCAAGAGAACATTGATTAGAAGAATACAAAAAATAAAATAAGATAAAAATTAAAAAAATAGACGAATATATACATAAATGTATACATGTATATAAATAGATTCACAAAGAAATAATAAAAAACCTTAATGCAAATAAAAAACCTTATTGCACATAAGACATATTGCATGAGATTGTATCTATAGCAGATAAGGCTGTGGAGATGATTAGGTGTAATTCAATGCCCTAATAGCAGCAGGATAGAAACTGTTTTTGTCTATTAGTCTTTGTTATGATGCTCCTGTATCTTTTGCCTGAGGGCAGCAGTTGGAATAAGTCATGAGAGGGGTATGAGGAGTCTTTTAGGATGTTTTCCACTTTTCTGAGACAACAAGAGCTGTGCAGTGCATCCAGGGAAAGTAAAGGACAGCCGATGATATTCTGGGCAGACTTTCACTGAAGTGATGTCCTCTGCGCTGTTGTGCAGCTGGAAAACCACACACAGGCAGTAGCACAGTATGCTCTCAACAGAACAGTGATAGAAGGACACCAGCAATTTTTGGGGGATGTTATTATTCATGAGGACTCTCAGGAAGTAGAGCCGCTGCTGAGCCTTCTTTGTCAGCTCTGCTGTGTTCACACCCCAGGACAAGTCCTCCGTGATGTGAACTCCCAGGAAGCGGAAGTCTGACCCTCTCTCCACGCAGTCCCCTCTAATGTGAAGTGGTTTAATGTCCGTTTTCTTTTTCCTGAAATCCACGATGATCTCCTTGGTCTTGGTTGTATTCAGGAACAGGTTGTTGTCTGTGCACCATGCTGTCAGCAGCTTCACTTCGTATCTGTAGTCGGACTCATCCCCCCCGAGATAAGACCTACCACAGTGGTGTCGTCTGCAAATTTGACAATGGTGTTGCTGTGGTGGGCGGGGTCCTTGTTGATGAGGGTCAATGGAAAATGGGCAGACTGATTCAAGCATGACAGAAAGGCTACAGTAATTTAGATAACCACCCTGTACAATTCTCAGAATGCATAACATGTCAAACCTTGAAGCGGTTGGACTACAACAGCAAAGATCACATCGGGTTCCATTTCTGTCAGCCAAAAACAGAAAGTTCAGTCTGCACTGGGCACAGACTCGCCAAACCTGTACAGCTGAGGACTAGAAAAATGTAGCCTAGTCTGATAAATCTCAGTTTCTGCTGAGGCACACAGATGGTAGGGTCAGAATTTGAGGCCAACAGCATGAATCCATGTTGTTAGATTGAAAATCTTGTCCCTGTTTCTTTTAATTTGATCACCGTCCCTTTTCTTTTCTTTCTGTGTCCTTTGACACTTTGACCCTGCTGCCAGGGAGGGTCATTGTGGCTCCTCGTGACTCAGGAGTTAACGGTGTCCTGCTTTCTTTCCTGTCCTGTGATCCTCAGATAATTCAGGTCCTCTTGACATGACAGAATTGAATTGTTTAGGTTAAGCTATCATAAAGAACACGTCATACGTCTCTTCTCTTATCATGAACTGATCAGCAGGGTATCATTTGGCTAAAGGTCATATAAACAAAGCATCTGTTTCTTATCTGTTCCTTTGAAGAATGTACAATGACATTTGTATTCCTATGTATAAATACTGCTAGCATTTCAGCAGTAAAATCAGACTGAGTTTAACGCAACCCTGTGTCTGTTAAGATCATTCTCCAAGAGCTTGTCGCGCAGAGGGAGAGAGAGAGAGAGAGACAGTTACAGAGTCTGAAAGAGATTGAACCTGAATAAGAAATAAATCTTAACATGTGTTTATGGTCCAGGCTGGTGGAGGTGGTGTAATGGTGTTCTCTTGGCACACTTTGGACCCAGTAATACCGAAAAAAGTCATCTTAAACTGGTTTCATGAACATGACTATGCGTTCATTGCTCTTCAGTCGCCTTCCCAGTCACTGGATCTGAATCCGATACAACACTTTTGGAATATGGTAGAACAGTATATTCACAGCATGAAAGTGCAGTTCTGCAGGCAATGAAGTATGTCTGTGAACTGTCATTCTCTGCTCTCTTCATAGACTCAAGAATTTTCAGAGAATCGCCCTGAAGTTACTCCAGCATTTTCTTGGCAGTATCCTTTGGGTCGTCATCATGCTGAAAGGGGAACCTTTGCCCCAGTCTGACTTTGTGTGCACTCTGGAGCAGGTTTTCATCAAAGATCTCGCTGTACTTGGCTGCATTCATTCATCCATTAATTCTAACAGTCTCCCTGTCCTTGCCACTGAGCAACCCCACAGCATGATGCTGGCACCACTATGCTTCAGAATAGTGATGTTATTAACCAGTGAACAAACAGGATCTGGCTTTGCCATACAAAGAGCATGGAGTTCAGCCCAAAGAGTGCCTAATCAGTCCAGTGAATCTTTTGGAGGTCTGCCATATGCCTTTTAATCCTGAGTGGCATTTATCTAGCCTCTAAATGTGACTATCACATGGATTTCACATGAGCTGTGGCACAAATCAACTGGATTTGCCACAGGTGGACACCTACGTTCCAGAGACGTTTCAAGATAATCAAAACAAACAGGATGCACATGAACTCCATGTGGAAAGCCTTAGCCAAGATTTTGAATACTTATCTAAATGAAACTTGTTTTTAAGACATTTTTACTTAGTCAGTTATTTAGAAAGTCAGAAAGTCACAGCTCTAGACTAATTTTCCAAGTAGTAGCACTGGTGCTCAGTCCTCAAAATTTTAGGTGCACCAGCACAAATTGTATGCACATAACTTAAATCGATATGGAATGCATCACAACGTTTTCATGTTAAATGTAGCCTTTAGCCACTGCCACGTTGGTCAGACTTTTGTTTATCCTGGCTCTCTAGAGAATGCAACATACCAAATATATCACACAGTGAACTGACTGATTCTCACACAGTTCTCATTTGCATGAAGTTGAGGATTCACCATCTCAATTTCGCTTGCCTCTGCAAATTCACTTCTATTGGTCTGGTTGGTTTGATGTTGTATCTGACAGTGATTTGACAACTCAGTGAAAACAACCTGGCAGAGAAACTGACTGTATATAATTTAGATTATTTGAGATAATAACTAAACATTTTGGATGTGTAATGCCAAGATCATGCTTTTTTTGTAAGTAGATCTGCATTAGACTGCAGTAGACTTATTTTAAATAAAAAAAAAGGGGTATCTTAATAAATGTCCACAGGTAATAAAAAATTAACTTTAAGAAAATTATGAAAGAATTTTAGCTTTTATTCGATTTATGTAAATTAGTTGGAGCCAATGAAATCAGCATGGAACCTGTCTTGTGTTAGTGATTTCTCATGTTAGATAACTAGCTAAGTAGCTCGCTTGCTCTCTAACTTCATATTAGATGACTAGTGTGATAATGCCAATGTCCTCACTTCCATTTGTAGATGCGGTCTGTCATCATTCAACATTTATCTTTTTATCGTTTAGCAGTCCTGCCTGGTCCTTTGGCTTTTGAGGCTATAATCATGAAGAATGATCATCTAGCCTCAAGCAACCTGCCTGTCTCATGTCACTCCCACATAAATTTAGGGAAAGCACAATACTTTTTTTCCTGTAGTTTCTGCTTTTGACAATTGTTTGTTTTCACCAAGTTACCCTGCAACACCATTACGCAAAGTCACTTCTGGTTATCCACAGACCAGATGAAATTCTCCCCCATACAACCTGAACAGTGAAGAGAAAACGTACCATTAGCTCTCCACTCCAAACACCTCTTTCTCGCAGATGTGCACACACATCATTTCTTGCTTCCTACCGGTGTTTCACATGATGTACAATGATTATTTTTTTTAAATGGGGGTTATTTTTGTAAGTCACACTGGTGTGCCTAGTTATAAAATTTAGTAGCAAGGCCTCCAAAAAGTTTTTTGCGACTAAATAGTTGCAAGCTGGAGACCTGTAATACTTAGCTGATTAAAAATGATGCTATACATGTATTACAGTGCTTTCTTTTTATTTATGGCCACCATAAAAACAAATAATGACAGAGCATGGATGACCCATTCAACTTGGATTTGAAGGTTATAAAAACCCACTGTTGGGTTTACTACTTGTACTAGTTATTCTTTGTCAAAATGACTGTCTACATGGGAAGTTCTCTTACCTTGAGTATAATCTTAAACTCATCTTTGGAGCAGTTATCAAGTCGGGTCAATCGATACTCTAGCCACTGCTGGACAACAGCTCTCTGCTCAGCTGAATCTCCCAGCAGTTCTCTTCTTTCAGCCTCATGTACCAGGTGGGAGCTGATAGTTGCCAAACCAACCAAAGATTGACCATTGTGTTTCTGGAGAAGAGGGACCTAAAAGTGAAAGAGGATAATGACTGGTTTAGTGAGCTTAAAAAAAATCCAATAGTGAATGGGAGTAGACATAAATTCATTAGGTAGCCCACTGGCCAATGTGCTGCTCCATCCCATGTTCTGCTTGCTTGACAGTCCAAATAACTAATCTGTAAGGTGTTAACCAATATAACTCAAAAGTATGACAACCTAATTACAGGGATATGAACATGTAAGGTGAGAACATTTCATGGATAGAAAAAAAAACTTGCCATAACTAAGGGGGTCTGGGGACATGCTCCTGCAGGTGAATTTAAGGCCAGAAACATTTTCTTAAACTTTTAAAGCCAGTTTAAAGTGGTCAATATCTACATTATATTAATCAAATAATGAAAATACACAAACAAAATGACTGGGATTTTATCAGCATGTCTAAGGTAGGGCTGCTTGATTATGAAAATTAAATCAATTATTTTGGTCAATATTGAGATCACATTTAGACAGACACAGACAGACAAACATCTCATCTCTTTGCCTTAAGAAGCTCTTGGGTTGCCTTCAGTGGTACGTTTTGGGTCATTATCCAACTGCACTGTGAAGCGCTGTCCTGCCAGTTTTGCGGCATTTGACTGAATCTGAGCAGAAAGTACAGCTCTGTACACTTAAGAATTCATCCTGTTACTTCCATCAGCAGTCATATCACCAATAATCACCAGTGACCAGTTCCATTGGCACAGTTCCACACTTGCATAAGTCCACCATGTTTGTCAGATGTGGTGTGATTTGGATCAGCAGCCTTTGCTTTCTTTCTCTTGCCAACATTCTACTTCGAGTTAATCATGGTTTCATCTGTCCAAAGAATCTTGTTTCAGACCTGGGCAAGCTTTCTAAGCAAAGTCTAATCTGGTCTTGTTGCCAATAATTTGCATCTTGAAATAAACCCACTGTATTTACATTCAGGAAGGCATCTCTTGATTGCCGACTTTGTCAATGATGCTCCCATGTCCTTGAGATTGTTCTTGACTTGGCTAGATGTGAAGGGTTTAAAAATATAATTAAAATAAATAAAAACAAGGAAATAATTATATGATCATCCACTTAAGTTGTCTTCCATGGTCTTTCAGGACTTTTGGTGCTACTGAGCTCACCAGTGCATTCCTTTTTTGGCCACTTCTAAAGTTTCTCCTATCTTTTTGATGGGTCTGCTTTGTTTTTTCAGCCTAATGTGGCTTCCTTTAACATTAGGACACCTCCATAGACCATGACCATAGACACCTCCTTGGACTGCATATTGAGAGTTCCTATGAACAGCTGTCAAATGCAATATCAACACTTGGAATCTACTCCAGACCTGTTACCTCCTTAATTTGTCATGAAACAATGAAGAAAAAGATAACCGTCAATGAAACCACTAATCAGTCAACTGTCCTATTACTTTTGAGCTTGTGAAAATGGAGGGACTGTTTAAAAAATGGCTGTAATTCCTAAAAGTTTAATGCAATATTTTTGTTAAACCCCAATTAATGCTGAAAGTCTACACTTCAAATCGCATCTTGATGGCTTCTTTCAAAATTTATTGTTGTGATATACAGAGGCAAAACTGCAAAAATTGTGTCATTGTTCCAATACATTTAAACCGTATATAAATATACAGTAAATAAAATAGAAATTGTAAAAATAAAATTATCTGTGTGTATGTGGGTATATGCACATGTAGAGTCAGTCAAAAGCATTTATACACACCTCAGGAAAAGAAAAAAAAATTATCAATATTTTAATACGAAATTTATTCAGACATCACGAGATTAATACAAGTTACTCAAAGTGGTGGCCATTAGCTTCCAGACATTTATGTGTAGAAGTGTTCCTGAAGTATGTATACATGTTTTTGGCTGACTCTGTATATGTACATGCACATGCAAAAGTTTTGGGGACCCTTGCATAAAATGTCTGTTACTGTCAATTGTTAAGTGAGAAAATGAACTGATCACAAAACAGCATTAAGTTAAAGATGACATTTCAGCATTTATGCAAGATTTGTATATTATTTTTGTCTTGTACAACTGTTGAGTTAAAAAATAAAAATAAAACATTAAGGTTTACACCCCAATACATCTGAATCCTCAGGTAACTTTTAAATAGCTTATATATTTATACCATATCTATATAGAGTAGAGAACAGAATCCAAGATACCTCTCTAAATGTGGAATTTATATGTGCAGTGTCCTACCACTCAGAAGACAGATCTCTCTCCTTGCACAGATGGTAGTCATTATATACTGTTATTGCAGTAGACAAGAATGACGTCCTCTAGCTGTCATTATTACAGCAGAGTTGATGGAGTATCCCACTGAAAACATTTTGCTGTCTGTCCAATAGGTCATGCAGAGGATGAGAAATGTTGTCCATTATGCTGAGCAGTTTGTGCAACATCCTTCACTCAACCTCAGTTGTACAAACTGTGGTCTATCAGTCAGGTAGATAATAAGGAAATTGTGGAGGTATCTACCTGCATCTTTTGAAGCTTCTCGGTCATTAAAAAAGGATGGATTGTGTTAAAAGAATTGGATCAAAAACATAATCCTAACAGTGCTGTCAGCTTTGTCCAGGTGAGCGTGAGCTTGCTGTAGCAGGTAGATCATGGCATCCTCAACTCCAACCTCTGGGCAAAGTGGGTCCACAGAGGTGGTCATTTAATGTCGGAGATAGGCCAAAACCAGTCTCTCCAGGACTTTCATGATGTGGGAGATTAAGACAACTGGTCAACTGGACTTTGTTGGTACCAGAACAATGTAGGATGTCTTCCACAGCACTGGAACCTTCTCCTGACTCTAAGGTTAAGGATGAACAGGTGCTGTAGAACCCCACATAGTTGGTCCACACACTCCTTCAGGATCCTGGGGCTGATACCTTCAGGACCTGCAGCTTTGCTACGGTACAAATCCCCAAGCAATTGTGACAGGGAAGATGCTGTGGGGGAAGAGAGGGTGTAGGGTGTGAGGCAGGGGAGAAGACAGTTGGGGGTCTTGTACTGAACCTGTTGAAATACACCTTCAACTCGCTGGCTCTAATCAGGATTCCTTTGAACCACGTGATCATCCTCATCCCTCACATTGTTTTGCTGGAGCTTGTTTCCCATCTTTTGCCCGTGTGCCTCCTTGAGCTCTCTCAGCCTCACTAAGCTCCCTCTGCATACTCCTTAGTAATTCTCGATCCCTATCCCTGAAGATTCTCTTCTTTTTATTTAACAACTCCTTCAGGTCACTGGTGATCCGGGGTGGAGGTGGGGGGGAAGCATTGCACCGTCCTGGTAGGTATTGTGTTGTCAACACAGAAGGTAATGTACTCTTATACAGTCAGTCATGGTTTTGCGGTCATCTCCATGGGGCACACAGAGGACATCCCAGTCTGTGACCTCAAAACACCACTGCAGATCCTCATTCACCTCCTGCGACCTTCTCCTCACTGCCCTTTTCACAGGCTGTCACAGAACAATGGGTGTATAGGTGGGGTCAGATGTATTAAACTGTGATCCGATCTGCCAAGGGTGGGGGCATGGAGTTGTAAGCATCTGTAACATATGCATAACGTAAATCCAATGATTTGTCTCTGGTGGAACAGGTCACAAATTGCTGAAAAGTTGGAAGTGTGGAAGAGAGCATAATATGATTAAAGTCTCCATAAATCGCTATGAAGGCATTAGGATGTCATGTTTGTAGTTTGGAAGTGACTGAATTTATGCGATCATATGATGCGTCTGTCAGCTGTTGACAGAATTTAGACAGCAACAATAATGGCGCATGTACTCCCTTAGCAAATAATATGGATGTAAACTCATGGGAAACAGTAAAATATCCAGGCTACAGAAATGTTCCTTCACAGTAACATGCCCAGGATTACACCATCTGTTGTTCACAAGCACTGCAATCCCCACTCGTCTTCTTACGGCTCTCCGTCAGCACGTACAGTCTGAAAGCCAGGGACAGTGGAGTTGGAATCCAAATTATGATCCAGCAGCCATGTCTCAGTGAAACAATACTGCATTCCTGATATTATATATTGATATTGGCTTTGGTAGAACAAAAGTTATATATTCCAGGAAGAGAAGCAGAAATTGGTTCTGCCACACAGCATTCATCGGATGAAAAGTCTTTCTGGATGTAGTGTTTGGACAACAAGAAAAATGACACCTGAACAAGAACAAAAACACAAGACATTAACTGGTGCTCCTGCAACATGCTGCCACTAGTGTGGCACCAGAGATGTGCTCTTAATGACTTTGGAAACATCATGCAGTTACTGAATTTTAAAAGTGAACCCTAATCACATTATACGCATTATTTTAAGGGCCCGAGTACCGTAGGAATGTAGAACGATATTGCTCCCATAATTATTATTACTATCATCATAATCACCATTTATATTATCATTGTAATTTTACTTTAAAACTTGACCATTTTCAAGGTGGTTCCCGTTGGCAAAATCTTATGAAATTTGGCACACACATCAGTGCTTGTTACGGTTACTCAGGGACAGAGGCTTGGCCTTGGGTGTGGCCATTGACTATAGCACTGTATGCCTTTGAGTCTTGTGCCCAGTATATACCTACACGTACACGCACCAATTTTATTAGGCATGTGTAACAAATTTGTAATGTACATTGAATTATCCCCACCCAACAGGAAGTGAGGCATTTTGGATTTTGTACTTTGACACGTGACATAATTCTCCTAGACAGTTCATCAAATTTGGTATACATGATGTCAAGATGTTGCTGATGTTAAACTGCGAAGGGATTTGATGTCTTGCACAGTGTTAAATGGCAACACTATGAATTTATTTGTCCCACCACACAAACAGGAAGTGCCTTATGAATTCTTAACGCATTGCTTGATATAGTGCAAACTTTGCAGGTTATTGGTTATGATGATTATGATATCCCCATACTCCGATTGACACCCTAGTATAGCAACACCATTTAGCAATGGAAAGAGTGGCTTTTTCACCCATATTGGCTATACTCCTCCTAGACTGTTTTTTGGATTCATGTCAAATGTGGTATAAGTGATGTCAAGATGTTGCAGATTTTAAATAGCAAAGGGATTTCTATGCTATGCTCCTCCTCCATTGGATTCATGTCAGATTTGCTATAGTTATTGCTTATGATGACGATCACAGGCCCAATGTGACACACTGGTATAGCACCACCATCTGGCAACAGAAAGAGTGTTTTATTTCACTCATCTCAGATTAGTAAAAAAAGAACTCTTAATTGGTGTGGTGTTATCTGGTGATAGCAGAAGAGTTGGGACGTTCTTTAAAGTTGAATAAAATGAAAACTAAAAAGACTTTCAAAACACATGAGCCAATATTGTATTCACAACAGAACATGGATAACAAATGTTCAAACTGGGAAATTGTACACCTTTATCCACTAAATGAGCACATTTCAAATTTGTTGCCTGCTACAGGTCTAAAAAAATTTGGCACAGGGGGCAACAAATGGCTGAAAAAGCATAGTTTAAATTAGTTTAAAAGTTTAAATTAAAGTTTAAATTAAAAAGATGGAAGAACAACTGGCAACTAATTAAGTTAATTGATATCAGGTCTGTAACAATTAGCTATAAAAGCGATATCTTAGAGAGGCAGAGTCTCTCAGAAGTAAAGATGGGCAGAGGCTCTCCAATCTGTGCAAGAGTGTGTAAAAAGATTGTGGAATACTTTAAAAACAATGTTCCTCAACATCAAATTGCAAAAGCTTTGCAAATATCACCTACAGTACATATCAAAAGATTTCTGAAGATTCATCAGAAACTGGAGATATCTCTGTGCGTAAGGGACAAGGCCGAATGGTCTTTGGGTCCTCACATTTGGACTTTCACTTGGACGATCACTCATCGGCATGTTTGTGTCATTGACCTTACTAAATGGACCAAGGAATACTTCCAGAAACCACTGTCGGTAAACGCAATTCACCGTGCCATCTGCAGATGCCAACTAAAGCGCTATCATGCTAAAAGGAAGCCATATTTGAACATGGTCCATAAGCACTGTCGTGTCCTGTGGGCCAAGACTCATTTGAAATGGACTGTTTCAAATTGGGAAAGTGTTCTATGGTCAGATGAATGCAAATTTGACATTCTTGTTGGTAATCTCAGACGCCGTGTCCTCCGGGCTAAACAGGAGGGAGACCTTCCAGCGTGTTATGAGCGTTCAGTTCAGAAGCCAGCAAGAAGTTCAGCAGAAGGCAATAAGCTTGCATGATTTGGAAGGAACTATGAAAGTTTTAGAGCAACATATGCTCCCCCCCAGATGACGTCTATTTCAGGGAAATGCTGCTGTGTATTTCAGCAGGACAATACAAAACCACATACTGCAACCATTACAACAGCCTTCATCAGAGAAGAGTCCGGGCGCCGAGTTGGCCTGCCTGCAGTCCAGATCTTTTACCTATAGAGAACATTTGGCACATCATTAAACAAAAAATACGTCAAAGAAGACCACAAACTCTTCAGCAGCTGGAAACCTATATCAGGCAAGAATGGGACCAAATTCCAACACCAAAACTCCAGAAGCTCATAACCTCGATGCCCAGACGTCTTCAAACTGTTTTAAAAAGGAGAGTAGATGCTACACCATGGTAAACATGCCCCTGTCCCAACTATTTTGAGACCTGTAGCAAGCATCAAATTTGAAATGAGCTCATTTTATGCATAAAATTGTAAAATCTCTGTTTAAACATTTATGTTATCTATGTTCTGTTGTGAATAAAATATTGGCCCATGTGAGTCAATTTTGGCTCACACTTTTGAGAGTCTTTTAGTTTTCATTTTATTCAAATTTAAAGAACGTTCCTACTTTTCTGGAATTTGGGTTGTAAATGTTTGGCTCTAAATTCTTGCCTGATATAGGACTTCAACTGCTCAGCACTATGACAAGTTTCCTTTGTCATATTTTTTTGGTTCACAATGCACTAAATGCTTTCAATGGGTTTAGCACCTGGACTCTTCTACTACAAAGTCAGTCTATTGTAATATATGCAGAATGAGGTTTGGTATTGTCTTGCTGAAATAAGCAAGGCCTTCACTGAAAGACATCTGGATGTCTGCATATGCCTCTGCAAATCCTGTATATAATCATTCAGCATTAATGGTGCCTTCCCAGAGGTACAATCCACCCATGCCATGTGCACTCATGTACCACCATACCATCACAGATGCTGGCTTTTGAACTGTGAGCTGATAATCTGGATGGTCTCTCTTAAGCCAAGAGGATGTGGTGTTTATAATTTCCAAAGAGAATTAAAAATTTTGATTCATCAGACCACAAGACAATTTTTCAAATTGCCAAAGGTTAGTGGTGTTTCTGGATCATGTTTAGCTTTATATGGTTTCTCATTTGCATGGTAGAGTTTGAACCTGCATTTGTGGTTCACAGACAGGTTTTCTGAAGGGTGCCTGAGCCCATGCAGTGAGTTCCACTACAGAATCATGTCTGTTTTTAATGCAGTGCTGTCTGAGGGCCTGAAGAACACCACATTTTTTAATGATATGTGCCATAAATTATTAAATCCTCAAATTCTTTTCAATTTTACATTGAGGAACATTATTCTTAACTTGTTGCACTATTTTCCTATGCAGTCTTTCATAAACTGGCCTGTCCACCAGGTGTTTTTTTTTTTTTTTTTTTTTTAAGCATTACACAATTTTTCCAGTCATTTGTTACTCCATCCCACAGGTAGTTCTATGGGGTGGCCAAACTATTTGTAGGCTAGTCAACAATATATTTTATATTTACAAATGCTGAAAGTTACTGATCTCTTTATAGAACTTTGTGGAACCATCTTAAATCACCAGTATAAAATTCACACCCAACCCCTTAAACTCAGAAAAAATGTATGCCGGCCCAGAAAAATCCATCAGCAGGGACAGTGTTCTAAATATTGAACCCTCAAATTGTTCACTGATGCTGCTCTACTGCCATTGGCACGGTGACCGGTAACGTGTTTTCATCCATTTCATAGTCAGTTTATAGCCTAAATACAACTCTGTCTCTTTTATTAGGCATATCACCATTTTCGTATATTTCTTTTAGTCCTGCCACCTGAATATTGAGTTTTTGATATTGGCCAGTTAGCTTCCATTCATGACTAGCATAGAAGCTAATGTAGTTAGCTAGCTAACTGCTGTACTTTCAAATGGGGTGTTGCACTAAGTTGTTAGCATCATTCTGTCATTATGTTAGCGTGACTGGCCATGGGAGAACCTGTGTTTAATTATCAATATTATTTTTCTTTCTATATCTAACCTATATTGTATTATTAAGTTAGATACATTTCATTGTTACGTTAATTAGTTCCCTTGGGGTCTCCACAGTACTGCCATATCTAATCTTATTGCTAAGGATGCCCATTACTAATGTTAATGTTATATTGCGAAATTAGTGGTATGTTTAACTGAACATAAACTTGAAATGTGTTCACATTTGACCAACAGAGGCAGATGTTTTGGACTTTTTTTTAACTTTTAAATCTGAATGTTTTTATGTAAAAATTGTCAATTGTTCTCTTTAATTTGTAAACAAAAAAGGCAAAAGCCACAGATGTTTGCATCCGCTTGCTGAACTTGAACGCACTTCTGGCTTTAGACTCAACATACCACTGATCTCATTTCATGCCATACCCAAGTTTTGTGGAAACAGAGTTGTATTATTATAATGAATACTATTAAATTTCCTGTTATCCCCAGACATCCTCAAGGACACTGTTGATACTTGTCTTATATTATAAAGACAATTATTCTAACAATAATGTAGTTAAAAATAATGGAGTATAAAAATACCACAGAATTGGGTAGATTCTAGCATCACATTTTTTGGTTGCCCCTAACGAGAAGGCAACGTGCACGTATCGCCTGCATGTTTCAAACCCCCCCCCCCTCCCATTTAGTTATTTAGTCATTCTTATCACTGGATAACAATTAATACAATAATATTTTATATATCATATTTTACAATTGAGTACAACTTAAACAAATTTCAGTTTGCTGCAAATGCACTACTTGCCAGGATGCTGTAGTCACCTTACTTTACTGTTCACCACTGGGTTTACTCTAATGATGACTGACTGCCAATACCAATAGCAGATTATATTTTTACAGAATTCAAATCTGAGAACCAGGAGAATCAGTTGTAAAACTGCATCACTTAAGGTATACGTAAAGAAATTCTGGCAATGTAATACAAAAGAACATATTTACATAGCCCACAAAATTAGAACTAGTTTTCTAAGCTATGTAACTGTTTCTATAACTAGAAAATGACAATCTGATAAGATGCATAAAGCAAACAGTTTTTGTGACATATTAATAAGTAACCAACCTACTACAGGTTAGGGAGAATCCACACTGACTAGACTTATTCGAGATCACTGATGAGTCCATTGAAATGAATGTGAGTAAAACGGTGACCTTACTTGTCTGTCCACTTTCTCCCCTGGTTCTTCTCTCTCTCAATCTTTCAATTCCCCCCCAGCTCTAACTCCATCTTGCTTTCTCTCCTTCTGTCCCTCTCTATCTTCCTCTCTCCTTGCTTGTGCGGTCAACAAAAAGATACATGCAACAACCAAATAACACTGCACAACAATTTTTTTTTTTTTTTTTTTTTTTTTTTTTTTTTTTTTTAAAAGTATTTGTT
>JAQQZR010000043.1:0-17679 GCA_030068235.1 Notoglanidium macrostoma | reverse complement strand
GGAGAGGGCCGTTCCCTTAACTCCCACAACCTTTTCTAATCTATCAAGGAGAATAGTATGATCAATGGTGTCAAAAGTTGCACTAAGTTCAAGTAACTCAAGCAGGGAGACACAACCCTGATCAGAGGCCAGGAGTAGGTCATTCACCACTTTAACTAGTGCTGTCTCTGTGCTGTGGTGAGGTCTAAATCCTGACTGATATATTTCAAAATAAATTTATAATGAGCAATGAGCAAGCAAGATTTGATTATGGCAAGGAAAAACTGCCAGAGACAACATGTAGAAAAGAGGATTCAAACTTAAAAGGAGCCCATCCTCATCTGGGTGGCACCAGATAGTGAGAGTATAAATAATCCCCTTCAACATCTGTTTGCTATATAGTCAAAACATGCAATTGTGTAACGTAGAAACAGTAGAAACTGTGCAGTCCTAACGCAAAAGCTATTATGCAATTGTAAGTCCTAAGTCACTGTAACAAAACTGTTTGTGTCACAGCTTTTCCTGTGTCTTATCACTTTCTCCACAGTTTGCTGTATTTTCAAAGAAAACAATTGGCACTGCAGGGGATGTCCTTTTAAAGTGCGCTTTTTAAGGATGTTTTAAGGAAAGCTTCTTTTTCAAGTTCACTCCATTAGCTTCACATTAGCACCTAGCTTCATAGTTGTGCTAATTGTGGTCAGGGTGGAGAGGTTTCCGTAAACTCCAAAAAATGTGACCTAAATGCTGAGTTATGTAGACACTGTTGTCTATACTCTTCAGATGGTGGCGTCTCTGCCTGTCTGACTGCCTTCATAGACCTTCCTACCGTTCACACAATGATATTTCCACCACTTCTTTTGGAAGAATAATGCGATGTGATGGAACATGTCATTTTCACATGTGCACCTGATATTCTATTTTATTGCAAACCATAACATTCAATATACTTTGATAGTAAACATCACTCACACACGCACACACAAACACACACACACACAGATGCGCATTTACAAACATCCTGCCACGGCAGGGGACTAATGGTAGACGCCTTGTCTCCTCTACAACAATAAGCCACCGCGTTCCAGGAACACTTCATCATGCTCAAGGAAGTGATGGAGAACCTCATGGAAAATCTTAAACAAATGATTAAAAAGATTCCTATAAAGGTTTGACTCTATGCCAGTTAACAGATAATGGTTGAATCAACATTCCATGTGTGTGTTCGGATATTAAAGCTGAGGTCAGAGCTGACGTGCAGAGTCGGCGTGATAAAACACTCCCTGTATCTCTTATTGTATACTGTTCCCTGTGGAGTTCAAAAGTTACTGTGTACAGATGGACCTCCTGTTTGGCCTCTCATTCACCCTGGCCTTGCAGCAAAATGAATTAAACAGGCAATCAGATCTTTTGTTCTCCTTGATGATTAAGAACTAAAGAGCAAAACAAGTTCAGTTAAAAGCTGAAAACCATTCAGCGTACGCCACCCCTGCCAAAACAATCCAGCTTGGTCTGCTACAAGCTGCCAAAACACAAGCTGAGATGAGATGGTCAGATTGGTAGACCATAATTACCAGCTCATTTACTTTCCAGCTGCATTACTGCTTCACTAAACTGATCAATAGATGTTTCCTAATTGGCTTACTGTTATTGTATTTGCTTAAAAGATAATATGTCTATTGTAGCATGTGATAGCAGTTACAAGCAGGACCCTTTTTCTAAGAGATGGGGAAATACGAGGATAGTTAAAGTATCATGATTTATCAGCCATGGATGCTGTCTGTGTTATTGCACTACTGTAGTCAACTGATGTAGAGTTTGGGCACTTCAACAGTATGGATAGGGTTCATCAATGACAATTAAAGGTTAAGATTCTTTAAAAACATCCAGCGCTGGCATTTCTACTTTTTGATTTTATCTAGCGTATCCCAGTGGGGATATGGTGGTATGATATTTAATAACAAAAAAAAATAGGCCATACCACTACAGGTTTAAATCCAAATACAGATACAGATAGTGATTCAGCAGCTTTTCTGCTGTGTTGGGACAATTTCTCCCACCTTGTGTGACTGGGACGGCTTTCCTGGAGCATCGCTGATACTGAGACAGCTTTAGCATCTTAAATTGCTTGATAGTGTAAAGTCTATCATTTAAATTGTTTGAACTGGATTTTAGCCATATGCTGCTGTGACTACACAACTGCACCACTTTGTTCAATATTGTTTTGTTGTTATGGCTTGTTAGCATGCATTGTCCTGTGTATTTATTGTTCTGCTTAATTTAGACAAAAACAAGTCCTGGTGTTAAAGCCTTGAAGGAAATACTCCCTTTGATTCAGCCTGAAGCTCATGTAATAAAGTAAATGCTATTGTTTTCTTGAGTATAACAGCAATCTTGTGTTCACCTCTTGATCTTGCCTGACATGCATTAAACATGAACAGCACTGAAACTAGTAACCTAACAATAGCCTTCCAGCCTTCTTCTAGATGCCTGGCTCCATTACAAACAAGACGAGATATAATCTTCGGAGTAATTTCCAATGAACAACAATGTCCACAAATGAATATTATTGTACGAGACTTGATAAGCAATATCCTGTGTGTATGATACTATTTTTCCTTGTTTTGTTTGTTCAGGACACACTTGCTTTCTAGTGTCTAGGACTCTTATTTACGGATTAGGGATTAAATATGTCATATTGTTAGCTCATCACAAGCTGGTAGGCTGTTTAGTCTTTTTCTGATGTTTAGATACTGGTATCTTTGCATAACATGAATACCTAGAGATAATTTGTGTTTATATTTGATGTTGAAGACTGAAGTCTTCTGATCACTGTTATGTGGCTATGATGAGAAGAGAAACAGATTAATGGAGAGAATACATACACTAAAGTAATCTAATTAGGAAAATTATGTTATAGGAATCACAGCTCTAAGTTAACAGTACAAATTCTGATAAAGACAAGTATTTATCAAATGTTATTGGTGCTAATATTGTAAGTTGTAGTATCGTGTAGTATATAGAAGTACAGTAGAATAAAGGTAGAAGTATAACTATTCTAGAAATCGGTATATTTGGAGCTTTTCCCCAACTCTCGTGAGGAATGGAAGGAATCAGCACCATGGACAGAGACGCTGACCTTCATCTGTTACATTTAATTTTCAGATGGTGTTTATATGGAGTCTTTGTGATGTCTGATAGGAACTTATACAGCTGTTCTAAGCTAAACTTTTGCTCTCAGACTACACAGTTAAATTGTCGGAACGAAAGCTACCAAACTGTTCTTTTCCTTCTTAATGTTTCGAGGCTTTATCAAGAAAAGTATAACTTTATTAGCATTTGGAGTAACAATTTTAAAAACACATCAGTGATCCTTAAGGTCCGAATATGTACCGTAAATTATTTTTCCAGGTGAAATATACATACTAAAGGTGCAGAAGATGTACCAGCTCAGCAATAATTTCTTATTTCTGAGAGTGTATATTTCACCATTTCCCAAGTGAGAAAGGCCTCCTTTTGTGAATGACATGGACAGAGGATATGAACTGTGGTCCAGTTCATCTGATTAGGATCTTAATGTCAGTGCTATTGGAATCGGATAGCGTGGCTCCGTATATCATTCTTGCATTTCCCAGGACAGGTTTTACTTTGGTTGAACACATATAACATTAAGCTAGAAATAACATATAGAGCATCAAATGGATCAGTATTATTAAAATCCTTGTGTACTGGTGTATTAATGGATGTTGTGGTGCTTTTATGTGTTTCCTTTCTTTATTCTTTACAAGAAAAATGTGCTTAATTCAGAGCCATGCCTCAGGTGAACTATGTGAGTACTTTCATGAAAGAAATCAATTGTATTTCATTTAACCATCACATTTAAATTTACAGCAAGCACTGTAAAACATACAGCTCAGGGTCTTAAAATACTATAAAGATAAAACCCTGTTAGAGAAGACTAAAATTTGAGGGCATATTTTCTTCAAAGTGGTAAAATAGGAAGAAGGTATGAACTGCCGTCTAATTTTATATAATATAACTATGCATCCAAACATCTAGCAATGAATTTACTACTTGGATACAGTAGAAGGCGATTACTATAGCTATCTACACAAGAGCTATGCAGCACATGGATGAATAATGTTTTCAGGTAAACTCAGACACTGAGTTTCTTTTTCCTAATAATGGCCATAATCATTATTGTTAGTAACTTATAAAGCATTATTCTGGCATTTTCGTATAGTGAAAATACTCCTCTGATCATCCTGTTGGCAAGTGCACACACAATTTCCACCCTATGTCCATTCTACCACCTGTTGGCACACTTGCCCCACATTTCAGTACACAGGAAGTCATGATCTGCCTGTCCTGACGAGGCTCGGCTTGTCCAGCTGGCAAAAAAGTGAGGAAACAGACATGTTGTTCAGGGACCAGTAAGTGAAAGGTGTGGCCTTCTTTTTAACCTGAGAGAATTCACAGAAAGATAAATATCTCTTCATACTTTGGACTCTGTACTAGACTGTATGAAAGATTTACTGTACAGATAGATATTTGGGTTCTGAGGTGTAATCAACAGATAAAAGTTGTTAGGTCATATTTTGCACCTTGAAAGAGTTCTAAAGTCTCATTACACTCAATTTGACATTTGTCTCATTCCAATGACAAGCATTTAATACTGAAAGATAGTTTAACTCCTTTTGGTAAAAAACTATTGGTTTGAAGAGCTGCGATATACAGCCAAACGGCCCAGGGACCCCAGGGGGTTGTGATGTATAGCCAAGGGGTACATAATATTTTAATTTTGTTACAGTTATGTAAAAATCACAACCAACCAAAAACAAAGATTAGTTTGCTAAAAACAGAGAACTATTCATGATCCCAATGATTCCTGAATGGGTTTTTTTTCTCTATTTTGCTATATCTAATTTGTTGAGATGAGCATGTAAATACTGTGTGCTCACCGCACATCTTGGTGGCGAGTACTCCCAGTTCGCTGAAAAAAAAAATTATTAGTTTGGCCTGCTTAATTTATTATTAGACACCGCTGTATAGTACTATACGATAAAAATAATATTTTTGGCTGGCAGCCAGTGAATGTGGGCGGATTCCAAACTTTTAAACTGTTCATCGGAAATGTGCATGTGATTATCACAGTTATGGAATATGCATGGAAAATTCAACCTCAATATACAGTATTCTCAGTATATCAACTGGGCTACCATTATATCCTGATTTGATGCTTTTATGAAATATATCATATTGCCAATATGCAATCTGAAAGAGTTTCAGTTGATGTCTTTTCAGGTTTAAGAGACAGGGTCCCACTGGCCTAAGAGCACTACTCAAGAAAAATGTAAAAAGTATTTTCAATAACCTAAATCAGCCACCCAGAAAATCAAGTCAGGCTGATATGAAATCTGATTGACATATGAAAGCTGATTTTGATTAAGGAGTGCGCTCCCATTGTAACTACTGCCATAATTTAAGTTGCTGACTTTGATTATAGCCTTCAGTGTTTTTTATAATTTGCAAACACACAGCCAGGAAAAGCTGTTGATTGTTGCTGATGTTGAAAAATATTTTTCATTTTTAATGAATTTTCTGCAACTACAATGAAACTAAAAGGAAAGATACGTTAATAGGAGAATGAGGAAAGTAAATTTGAACTCTTTAGAGTGCAAAGGTTCATTTGAATTTGACCACTTAACTGAAAACTGCAGTTCAAGTTCATATTTAGTCGTAAAAGGGTCACATCTCCGTCCTAGAATTACAACAAATCTTTCTGAGGCTTCAAGCTAATTACTGCAATGGCATGTTTAATTGCAAAAAGAGAAAGAGGAAGAAGGAAGAGAGAGAGAGATACAGACATATGAGAAGAATGGCTAGACAAAGAAAAAGGCAAAAGTGTTAAGTGTTTCCTCCTGACTTTCAGAGGCAGACAGATAATCAAACACACGACATCCTTAATTATAGATTAGATTACACATATGCCTCACAAGAGATGAACTAAAAAAAGGGAAGCGCGGGAGCTACAGGGTTTGAAAGGAGAATGTTATTATGCTGCACAGCTGGAATCGGAGGCCCTGGGAATGGAAGTGTGGGGTGTTTGCGCAGCTGATCAGGCATGTGGCGTTTAGATCAAAAGAGCAGGACTCCCCATGTCTGTGCAACATGAAAGAAGGCACTCAGATAAAGTGGCCTTTGAATGCACAATCTCATCTATTTAGAGAAAAGCACTTTAGCTTCCCCATCAGTCTAAAGAAGAAGGAAGATTTCTCTGAAATGAAGACTCTGTTGCAACAGCAGATTATGTGGAAGCTTTGTGAAACACTTCTCTTGAAGCTTCTTTTCTGACTCGTAAGTGTTTTTCTCAGTCTTGCTGGGCCTGGGGTTCCAAAAACCACACAAAATATTTAGTGATAATTCAAACATTATAACACATAACAGCCCCATGTCAGATACATGAATTTCGCATGTTCTCCCCCGCCACATGGGTTCCTCCAGCTGCTCTGGTTTGCTCGCACCTCACAAAAGCATGCCAGTAAGTGGATTAGCCTCATCTTATATCCAGTGTTTCTGGCACAGGCTCTGGATCCACTGCAAACCTGACCAGCGTTTACTAAAGATGAAGGAATGATCAATGTCTAGAACAATCACCCAATACTTTAAGGAAACTAGTCCTGATTTTGCATTGAGAGTATAAATGTATTTACATTTACATCTTTATTTAGCACATGCTTTTTGTTATTTAAGTACAGTTAAATAGTTCCTATAAAGGCTTCTTTTTGCCTCACCAGAAGGTTTCCATTTCAACGTTTCCAAGGAGACGCTCTGTCGGAGGCTAAGCGCTATTACTTATCCAAAGATCCCTTCAGGAACCCATTTTCTAGGAGTGAATCCAATCAAAAAAATCAACAGTTGGTGGCTAAGAGTCTGGCTAAAAGGCCCAGCAGCAGAACTCACAGCCTTCTGGTCAGTGGTGCAGAAAGAGATTTCAGAATGTCAGAATATATTTCAGAATATTCAAGCTTGATCTTGCAGATTTTGAACACTTGCATACATACTTTAAGCACAGACATGCTTTCTATCCTGAACATTTCTTCAGTGTTTAGCAGTAGGCATCAATTCTGTTACCTGGAGCTATTATAAAATGCAATCCCTGTTAATCTGTGAACTAGTGTGTTTGAAATTATGAGTCAGTATGAAAAGCTGCACCCAGATGAGTCCAAAAGGGTAAATGCTACTGCACAGCATGTGCTGATGCTCTCTGATGCTCCTCCTGGCTTTCTGTTTTCTCCATACACTTCTTTAAAGGTCATAACCCCAAACCCACAAATACAAATAACACTCAAATAAACACACACCCTATGTATGAAAAATTCTAAAGTAAGGGATTTTTATTAGTTGTGAGTGTGTGTTAAGTAAATACTTAATAATTGTACTGTATGAGAGAGAGGGGATTAAAACATGTAGCAATGGATTTCAGGAATGAACGAGTTCATGCTATAAGGGCTGGAAATGATCTGAGGTCCTCACAAATCGATTCACTTCAACTCAATTAAAAAAATGTATTCATTAAAAACAATACTGTGTAAATTTTAATGCATATGAACTTCTCCTAGTTCTATAACCTATATTACAATCTTTCTCCAGTATGAGGATTTGTTGCTTTAAAACCTTTTCTTTATAGGTTCTTCAGGGATTCTTTATATAGTTAGAGATTGTTTGCTTCCTAAAATATTTGTAAAACACTTATGTGTAAGGTGTAAGGTATAAAACATGGAAATATCCCACAATTAAGAGTGGAATTTTCCATCCAGCATGAAAACACTGCATTAAAAAAAACCCAGCCTACACACACTGCAGTCCACTACTGAATGCCTGTTGTTTCGGGCTTTCTTTATTTCATCATGCTGTTGTTGTTGTCACCATTGGACTGCTGATTAGAATTAGCACACTTCTACCTACACACCCTTGATTTGTTCATGAGTTTTTGTGTCAGCTTGTGGAGGAAGAATCTCTTCACACACATTCACGCCAACATTCACACACAATCAGCACCGTGTCAACACAAAGAAACGTCAATGCACGATCCACTATAGCCTGTACAGTATGGTGTGGTGATTTTCCTATTGACCACAAACACTGCAAACATAGTATTTAGTCATGGATAAAGGTAATGTTTATATTAAGTAGGTAAAAAACACAATCGGATGCGCCGTTATTGGAAAATCATCAATGATGGGGTGGTTGGTGCAGAGTTTTTGCTACCATGCCAAAGCTGATTATTTTCCAATAATGGAATGACCCAACGTGTTTTATTTCTCATATACCACAGCAAACCCTTGAACCATTTATAATTACATTTAACATTGCAGAATGTCCGCAAGATAAACAAGTCTTGAACAAGCAAGCAGCTGAATAAACAAGCAGCTATAACAGTCATTAACTCACCAGCCTGTTTTTTTTTTTCTCTCATGAAGTTAATAAGACAAATAAACAAAGTTTGTCGTGATACTGAGAAACTGTAAAGCATAAACACCTCTATCCTGAAGTCTTTCCCGCAGTCTTTGCCCTGACATTGGAGACTTCTTCTATAAATGTAAAACAAATGTTTCCTTACAGAAACCCTTCCCATATCAACGATTATACATTTTCCTTTCTTAAATAATAACACAGCTTTTAAACTTTGATTTTTTTAATGGTAGAATATTTATATTAATATAACCTGTGATTTAAATTACAGCCAGCACTCGTCAGAGATGCCGTAATAGAGAATTAATCAACACCTTCTGACCAATCAGATTTGAGAATTCTACAGCGCTGTGGTATGTGCAGTATTCTGAAGTGACACTGTCTTATTCTAATCACGGTTAATATAGCTACCTTCAAGAAAGAAGTTAAAAGAAATCCTCCAGTAAGAGTGAAATCATTTTCAAAAAATACAAATATCAAACAGTTTTATAATAAAATTATAATCATAAATTTTACCATTAGATATATTTACCTCAAATTCTAGATGTATTTGTTATTTAGAAATTTTTTTTTTCACAATCTCTGATACTTACAATGAACCCTGATGTCTGACCACTATATATACTCAACACACACTTTTTCCTTAACACATCCTTTCTGAGCACTAAGCAGGAAGTGAATTCACATCTAAGGAAGATAATATCCCAATTTTTCTGTATCAGCTGCCAAAGTGAAACTCAGCAGAATGTTTTAAGCCCAGAATTTCCCCAAGACCTCGCTCAGACAGCCCTTTTACACAGAGTAAAGGTGTCAAATAATGATGACATTAGTGTTAAGATCAACTTGATACATCTTCACTATTTGTGCACGGTTTATGATAAGTATAGATATGCGTGTCCACTATTTCTCCTTTCCAGCACTTTTTTTTTCTAAACTTGCAAATGAAGTGTCTCTAAGACGTACACATTTGGAGGCAAACCCACACATTAATTAGAATCACTCCTAATCACACTCCCCTCTTCATTATTCATCACCAAGGCACTATGAATAATTCATCATCTGCCATTCCATTCCATATGGGAAGAGAGGAAGAGTGCGAGGGATGTGTTTTGTTTTGGGGTTTTTTGTTTCCCTCCTACTCCATCTCAGAGAATCCCTCTCTCCCGTTCTCTATCTCATCAACTTTCTTTCCTTCTCCCATATGTACTCCATTATATCACTCCCCATTTCTCTCCTTCATCTCTTTCTCAAAGAATCACAAAGATAAAAGGAGCATTATATATCTCCATCTCTCTTTCCTTCAGAGGCAATGCTGTGCTATAAGGGCTTCCCTTGCTCCATTTTTTTTTTTCTTTGATCAACTGAGCCATCTGTGTCGATTCATTTGTATAATCCACCCAAAAGTCTCTTTGATAGCAAAGAACCTGACATGTGAAGTAGTGGAGGAGGGAGTTTCAGACACGTAGAGGAAAACATTTGCGATTTTAAGCAACTACAACATTTGTCATTAGAGCCCAGTACAAAATAAAAGAATGAGAATCTGAGTCATTTCTGTAGATGTAAATATAATATTCAGGATTTCATTGGAGTCCAAATCCTGAATATTATATTTACAAAATATTTACAAAAATAATTAAAGTCATGACTTCAATGACCATAAATGAACTTAAAATACACTATATGACCAAAGGTATGTGGACACCTTACCATCACACCCATATGTGTTTATTCCCCAAACTGTTGCCACAAAGTTAGAAGCGCACAATTGTATAGAATGTCTTTATATGCTGTAGTAATACAATTTCCTTCAATGGAACTAAGAGGCTCAAACCTGTTCCAGCATGACATGACAAAGAATGAGCTCTGACCTCAACCCCACTGAACACTTTTGTGGTGAGCTGGAACACTGACTGCACCCCAGGCCTCATTGCTCAACATCAGTGCCTGACCTCACTAATGCTCTTGTAGCTGAATGAACACAAATCCCCACAGCCACCCTCCTAAATCTAGTGGAAAGTCTTCCCCGAAGAGCGGCAGGTATTCTAGCAGCACTGGGGAAATTTATCCGGAACTGGATGTTCAATAAGCACATACGCGTGGTACGGTCCATGTCCACATACTTTTGGCCTTATAACACATATTTCTAGAATCTACGCAGTTTCCTGTAATTAAATACGTTTCTCCATTGCATGTAAATTAACTATAAATAAAGTTCTAGCGCTTTTGAAATCTGGTTACCCCCAGAAGTGAAAAGGGAGACAACTGCACTTAAAGATTCCATTCCACAGAAACATGTTTGCCTATTGCAAGTTCAAATCCTGATGATGCCAGAACTCAAGAGAGCGAAATTGGTCATTTTCTGTGGGTGTAAAGGTTGACATACTCTCTCTCCCCATATCCACTATATAGACAATCGTGGACATCTGAGAGTACATGTATGAGAAAGAGGATAGCTAGCACTTTCTTCAAAATGTGTTACAGTGCCTTGTGAAAAGAAATCCCTATTCCAGCCAAAATGTGATTTTTGGTCTTTTTTGCCAAAATTCAGCCACTCACACATCTTATAGTAGTGGTATCTTAAAACTCATGCAAGTCCAATATCACTGCCCTCACACAATTCCAAAACTTTTCCTGATATGAAGCAAAAAATTCTGTAGAATATTTTACAAGTAGGTTTTTTAGAAGTGCACTATTTTTATACTTCTTCCTTCCATTCTCTCCCAATTTGGTCTTGGCCAATTTCCACCTACCAGCTTTTTCCTATCATAAAACAGCTACCAGTGTGGATGGTGAAGGCTAACATGTGCTTCCACTAAGACACATGAAGCCGACCAAGCACTGCTGCTCATGCTGTGTCATAAGGCAGTGTAACACAGTTGGAGAAAAACAATATCTACCCTCTTCCACATACATGAGATACACGGACTCCTGGCCACAGATGTCTGTGGATTCAAACTTACAATCTCCCAACGATAGGGCAAGCACCTTTCTGTTGGCTCCTCTGAATCATTTGTCACTGCCAATAAGAACAGATAAATGGAGCCAATAAGAACAGATAAATCAAGCAGCTTATACATCCTTACACACACAACATAAAGGGTTGTTTAAATGTTCCACAACTACAATGCTTGTTGGAAGCGAAGGACCCTTGATTATCTAATTAACAATTAAAGAACCCTTTAAAAAATCAATAAAATGTTGAAGAAAGGTAATGAATTATCACACAGCAAATTGACTGACATCATAACGATGGGGAATTAGCTTATATAAATAATGTCCTAAAGGTCGCACATGACAAACACAAGTAAAAAAAAATTAATTAAAACACCAATAATATAGACCACTGTGGTCTTATACCTTATTAGGGTTTTTGTGATTATCTGTTGAGTTGACTCAGGTATGCTACACCGGCATAAATAAAATACTTATAAACGTGTAAACCTAATTTAAAAAATAATGAAACCCTGATATTTAAAAAACACATTAGTCAACATGCCTTAGCTGTTACCTGAATCTTTTTACATTTGTTTTACTGAAGCAGTTTCAATTATTAATTATTCCTCATGGCACAGTTTATAGGTTAGCGTGTAACGCAATAATTAATGAGTATTAATAATTTAAGCACATAAATCATTCACGTAGCTAAATTTATGCCTTTACAGTGACATCATGAGAAATCGTTTGGTGGAACATTATCCCAATGATAAAACAGCCTGCTCATGCAGAACCTCATCTGCGTTTTGGAGATTTAAAAGAGGGAAATCTCCGGCAGTGTAGAGAAATGATAATAATGTCTAGCTAATGAAGTGAGAAATGAATAGTAATGGTGCTCGGGTTAATGGAAATGAAGAGAGAAATATAGCATAATGATGCTCTCTTGTCTCACGCACACACACATGCATGCACACACACCAACCACACAATACACATTCACATCTCTCAGAGCCAAATTGCTCCTTTGGGTAAATCAAAGCAAGATGTACATTGCTCTGGAATGGAGTGAACTGATTTTCATGATGACCTCTCTGCATCTTTTCTGATATCAGCTGCATCTGGTATTGATTTAGTTTGCTCGAACTCTGCATCAGGCCTTCATGAGGCTTTAATTAGCTCCTGAAGAAAAGACAGATGGCTCAGGTAGTGTATTAATGTGCTTGTGTTTGAAAGTGTGCTTCATCTTCCTACTCAAAAATGCTCCTCTGTGTCTTTCTCAAGCAGATGGAAGGCTGTACATCTCCCACTCCTGCTAACATGATGCAAAGCTCATGAGTGAAGACAGAAATCAATCTGCACTCTTTGCACAGTACCTGGACACCTACAGGGCATCACGGTGCATATCAAACATCTGGTGGTTGAAGTGGAAGAGGCAGAGAGATGACATTTCTAAGCAGTAATGGAGAGAGAGTGAAAATTGGACACTAAAAGAAAAGAAAGTCATACGGGGTAGATATTTCAGTGTGTTCAATTTACTTAAACAGCTATGTGTCATAATATAACAAAACATGGTGTAATTTCAGTCTCCATCTGTAAATATAAACCTTTTTTTGATTTTGTATCTTTAGTAGCTGCTTTATCTTGGGCAGGGCTGTAATAGAGCCTATCCTGGGAAAACAGGTAGGGATACCCCCTAGATGGGATGCAAATCCATCACAGGGTATCATACACACATATTCACACACATCACATTCACACCTAGGGGCAATGCAGCATCACCAAGCCTAGAATATTTTTGGGAGGTGGGAGGAAAACAGATATCCCAGAGGTCACCTACATAGAGACAAAGAGAACTCCATACAGACAGTAACTGAGTCTACCAGTAGATATCAGAGATATTTCTTCTTTGTTCATTTTTAAATCATAACCACTATGTCTGGTTGGTTGGCCAGCAGCTGCTTATCTGTCTGGAACTTGAAGTTCCACATGATCTTAGCCCTGTTGTTCGCAACCACTTTCGGTGGCGTCTCCCATCGAGACTTGGGAATTTCTAGCCCACAACTGGTGCAGATGTTTCTGTACACTATCTCTGCCACTTGGTTATGCCATGTATATTTGCTATTTTGCCATCTGGTAACTCCACTCCCTCAGTCCTGTTCATCTGAATGTTTGGTAGGGTGTACATGTTGATGGCTTGGATCTTATTCCTACAATTTAGCTTGCTTCTGAGCACCTGTCTGACACTCTGGAGATATTTGGCTGTGGCTGATCTCCTTGTAACCTCATCCTGATTCCCATTATCCTATAGGATACCAAGGCACTTGTAGGTGACCTGTATATCTGCTATTTTTCCCTCTGGTAACTCCACTCCCTCTGTCCTGATCATCTTCCCTCTCTTAGCCACCATGCGTCCGCATTTATCCAGACCGAATGACATCCCGATGTCCTCGCTGTAGGTTCTGATGAGGTGGATCAGTGAGGCGATATCTTGATTACTCAGCATACAGTTTTATGTCATCCATGTACAGGAGGTGGCTGATGGCTACTCCACTTTTAAACCTATATCCATATCCACTCTTTGTGATGATGTGACTTAGGGGGTTCAGGCCTATGCAGAACAGCAGTGGGGACAGTGCATATGGGGTATATACTACTGCAGAACAGCAGTGGGGACCTGGGTATATACTGCACTTTATAGTGACTTGAGCAATGGCCTTTTAATTGGCTTCCAGTATTGTCTTCCACAGATGTATATACCACACTTTATAGTGACTTGTCTTAGTACTATGGCTTTTATTTGAGTTTTTTTAAGAAAATTTGCAACTTATTTTTGATCACTGCTACTGATTTTAAAATCTTTTTTTTTTTTAAAGAAGCATTTACTCAATTAAAAGATAGTATGTGCAAATTTTAAGAAATTACATTTCAAGACCCAATTAAAATAAAAACACTTCAGGCACCAAATGCTTAGTCAGCAGCAGCACCAGCTGAGACAGTGAAGACAGATAAGAATCCCTGGACCAATTATTCCAGCATCTTCAGTTTAAACACTACAGGGGAAAAAACATGATCTTGATCTGCAAAATTACCTGAACCAAGACTTTATCTATGTCTTTGTTTTATCTATATAGCTAGAGCCATCTGTAAATAAATATGAGCCAGCTAGCTAGCCAACGATCTAGCAAGCAACTGAAATCCCAACTTCTAGCTAGCTTGCAGAACATCTCTTCATATCCTGTGTGTAATGGAGGTGGTGTTCACTTCAACATAGCTTACTTGGCTTAACATAATTGTTTAAACATGCACTTCTCAACATTTTGGATTAGTTCTGTCAATTGTAGACATGTAAAAATGGTAATTTGTAAAGTAATTACTCAAGTAGCTTTTCACCATATGACTATTATCACTTGAGTCATTTTCTTGATCCCTTTTGAGTGCGTTTGTACTCTTTCCACAACTTATACTAAAATTATCCAATTCAAATACACGTATATTGAATCATTGTGATCTGCATTTACTCTGGTTTCATGTTTGCATAAATCACAGTCTGCTTCCCAAAAGCAAATGTAACCATTAATTAATACTCTAAATCGAGTAAATTTCCTTGTTTGTACTGAGCTGTTAAAGCTGAACAAACTCAGTGACTCAGTGTGTTTGCATGGAGATGCCAAAACCTACATGACTGACACACAGGAAATAGCATTAATGTTATCGATGTAAGATGTTTCTCTACATCATAGTGCTTGCTTTTGGCATATGAGCATTTTCTCTCAAGCTTATTTCTTTGAATTCAAGACGGCCTGTCAAGGGTATCCCCCGAGGGACACTCTTAAGGATTGGGGGTTTGTACATTTAATAATTCATATACATTTCTTTACTTACTGTCTAGCAGAAAATTCAGTAATTGCTGCTATAAAATATTAAAGATATAGCAGAAGAATGAAGTGTATGAATCTAAGCTGAAGCCTAACCTATGTGTCGGTCCATCTATCCATTATCTTCACCGTTATCCATTAAGGGTTGTAGGGAAGATGGAGCCAATCCCAGATGACTTCGGGTGAGAGGCAGCGTACAACCTGGGCAGGTCGCCAAACTATCGCTGGGATAACATAGGGCAATTTAGAGCAGCCAGCTGACTTATTCTAAATGCCCAGAGAAAACCCCTGCAGGCACAGGGAGAACATTGGAAGACCCTAGTCATTCAGCAGGTTCAAACCCAATACCTTCTTTCTGTGAGGTGACAGTGCAAACCACTGCACCATCATGCTGCAACCTATGTATTAGTTCATGTTAAATTTGAAATTCACAGCACAAAAGCATTAGAGTATTCATACTCACATACAGTGAGGGGAATAAGTATTTGGAGATTTGTTTTTGTTATTTAATATATAGTATTTCTAATGTATATATCTACTGCAAATTTACACATATAATGTCTTTATATATATTGGCCAATGCTCTAACATCAATAGAAGGAAGCTACACTCATACCTGGAACTTGAAAGACTACAACCACAGACTGGGAACACTGCAGACGATGGAAATGATGAACAATCTCTGGCACAGGCAAGTATAAAAGAACATGACACTCTGCCACCAGTCATGACAGCAGCATCCACTGAGTTGAAGATTAATATTGAGGCTTAATAAACTACATGCAGTCAACCCTTGTGTGCAGCTAACCACCAAAGCTCCTTCAGAGGAGATGCTCACAGATGTTAACAGTACACTGTTCAATATATCCACCAACACCATCACTGAAACCAATGAGCCACTGCCACTTTAATCCTGGAGATGCTTGGGTACAAGATCAAGGCCAAGAATGTAGAGTGCAGATATAAAAAATAGCAGATATACAGGTTTGCTACAAGTACCTTGGTATCCTTCGGAATCAGGATGAGGTTACAAGGAGATCAGCCACAGCCAAATATCTCCAGAGTGTCAGACAGGTGCTCAGAAGCCAGCTAAATTGTAGGAATAAAATCCAAGTCATCAAACATGTACGCCCTACCAACCATCAGATACCCAGCTGGAATAGTGAGCTGGCCACAGGAGGAAATAGATGCCACTGATGTCAATACACAGAAATCTCTCATGATGCTTGGAGGGTTCCATCCAAAGTCCCTGAGACTCTACAAACACCGGGGAGAAGGGGGACAAAGATTAGTGAGTGTCAAAGCCACTATCCAGAATGAAACAAGGAACATCCGTGAATACATCAAGAAGATGGTGATGAAAGAGTGTCTCAGGCAGAAGAAGACAGAAGATGATGAGGAGTATGAGAAAGCATCGTGGAAGACCAAGGCCCTCAATGGAATGTACCACTGGCAGATAGAGGAAGTGGCTGACATCAGAAAATCCTACCAGTGGGTAGAAAAAGCAGGCCTGAAGGACAGCACAGAGGCTCTGATCATGGCAGCCCAAGAACAGGTCCTAAGCACCGCAAAGATCCCCCTGAGACTGTCCAGCACATAATAGCTGGGTGCAAGATGAAGGCTGGAAGAGCATATACAGAAAGTCATAACCAAGTGGCGGGGATAGTGTACAGAAACATCTGTGTGCCCACGTATGGGCTAGAAATTCCCACCGAGAGACACCACCGAAAGTGGTTGAGAACATCAGGGCTAAGATCCTGAGGGACTTCAAGTTCCAGACAGATAAGCATCTGCTGGCTAACCAACCAGATATAGTGGTAGTTGATATGGAACAGAAAACAGCAGTAGTGATAGATGTGGCAATCCAAGCTGACAGTAACATCAGGTAGAATGTGCATGAGAAGATCGAAAAATACCAGTGTGTGTGCGAAATGTGCAGTTCTAGGAACAGCTAAGATACTGCACAAAACCCTCATACTTCCAGGCCTCTGGTAGCGGACCCGAGGTTGAGGAAGACACAGGAAGATATATATATATATATATTCCCTACAATGCTGATAGGGAAAAAAACTATTCAGACACCACAAATGACTAATATTAGTACTTTTTTGCAAAGCTGTTGTTGGCAATTATAGCCTTGAGACATCTAGGGTAAGAAGTAATTAGGTTTTTGCAGCATTGTGGTTCAATTTTGAGCATCCTTATTACATCCTTACATCCTTATTTTCTCCTCCATCTTTTTCCATGATGCTCCCACCTCAAGTTCAGGTTCAAGTGCAAGTGGCTTTTATTGTCATTTCAACCATATACTGTACATGTAATACAGTGTACAGTGAAACGAAACAGCGTTTCTCCAGGACCAAGGTGCTACATACAAGACAACAGCTTTAGCGCTGGGGGAAATGTGCACTCCGATAAT
>JAQQZR010000042.1:0-17682 GCA_030068235.1 Notoglanidium macrostoma | reverse complement strand
CTCTCTCTCTCTCTCTCTCTCTCTCTCTCTCTCTCTCTCTCTCTCTCACACACACACACACACACACACACACACAGGAATGACCACTCATCCCATGCTCACCAGAAAATTGCTAGCTGACAGTTCATCAACTTTTGATGCCTTGGTTCAGCTACTATGCAGTCATAAAAGGAACTACACATATCAAAGCTTGAGAATGACTTCATAGTGCCTTAGAAGTAAGACTAATTTGCATTTTCTATCATTCTTTGATAGATACGGTAACTACTGCCTAGATTACTGCATTTCTATCAAGTCATCATTTGGCATTATCACCTTATATCTTAACATATTTGTGGGATAGTTGTAAGACGTTTCATTAGAAATTTGTTCACAGAACAAGAAAGCAGACTAGATCTTGACAAACTGGAAATTTGAAATTATGCCTTTAATGCCTTGTTTTTGGGCATTTTATTATAATTATAATCAGGAATTCAAAGTACATAAACTACTCTGACTCCAAAACCACACAATTGATGCCAAATCAGCAGTATAATGGATATATTCCAGTGTTTCTTTACTTCCTTTACTCATTAGTTAATCTATGTTAATGAAGATGTGGGATTTTCCTTGAGAGATGTGACAAAATTTGACTCTACTCCTCCTACTTTAGTCTAAATTTTGTGTAGTTAACAAAGTTATACATTTTTTTCAGTCTGGTACATGGTTGACT
Organism: Notoglanidium macrostoma; assembly: GCA_030068235.1. Classification (NCBI taxonomy): domain Eukaryota; kingdom Metazoa; phylum Chordata; class Actinopteri; order Siluriformes; family Auchenoglanididae; genus Notoglanidium; species Notoglanidium macrostoma. Next base: position 16,970 of record JAQQZR010000042.1, on the reverse strand, counting down.
TAATCATTACCACTAGATTCTTTCAGATGTGAGATAATCAGCTTGATTTCTGATTTCAGAATCTGAAATCAATGCAGTATTCTTGTTATCATGTAATTAGTCTGATCTTTCAGAATTTTAAGGTGTTAGCCCAAAGCTTTATGTAAATGTTTTGCCAAATTAATCACCATTTAACAATATGGCCATATTGCAATATTGCAATATTGGAGTACTCAACATTAATATCATAGAAATATGATTAAAACAATTTAGCAACAGCCTGTTGGCCAAATTATAATAGTAGAAGTTGCCTATGCTAGCTATTGATATTGGAGATCCACCTTACTCAGAATAAGGCTACAGTTAATTTCTGAAAACATGACGTATCGGAACACCAAGGGAGTAATGATCCAACAAGTGAACAAGGATAGAAAAGGTCATATAGACAGAGCAGTGTGCAGCCTGGTGTAGGGATGAAAAGGCTTTGCCCCCCTGTGTAGGTTAAGCTCTAATGTAGCCTGTTTATTTAGGGAAGAAACTAGGAAAAATACATCGCCTAAAAAAGCTATAATATTGTGGGTGTGTTTATTTTATGTGCTGCTGTAGGTGTATTTAAGGAGTTTAGCCTGTAAAAGCAAAACTGTCAGCAGTACAGTTGAGAAAAAAGTGATTGCTGTTACTTTGCATCTTATCTCTGTCAAAAATGCCAATAACATCACAACCAATGATTTGTTGGATTCTTGTGTTGTTTTAACTTATCTCAGTCAGCATGTGAGGAAGATTGTTGAATGCATGCTGAGAAAAGAATGTCATTCTTTCTCCAAAACAGAAAATATCAGCTACATAATGAAATTACAATTGAAAAAATTGAACTGAATTGTAATTTGGTGAAAGACACTAAACTAGTAACTACTCACATGCACTTACATGTCTCTCCCAAGGCCTTTGTATCTTCAGATGAACAACAACTTAATTGACCTGATAATAAAAATGCAAGGTTGAGAAGTCTACAGCTCTTCTAATTCCTCTTCTGTTGTTTGCATGGAAAAAGGATGCTAATCTTAGGTTTTGTATTGATTACATAGAAAAGAGATTTTCACAGAAAAAACCTATACAGAATGCCAACCTGTAGGGTGCAGAGTAAAATGGACAACTTTGCAGTGATGCATTGTCCTCTATATCTAAAGTCAAGCCTATCACCAGGAGTTTATGTATAAAGAAAGTAAAGGCATTACTGCTTTTGTCACTCAAAAGGGGCATTCCTTTCAGACTTATAAATGCTTCTGCAGCCTTCTAGCATTGCATGGAAGACCACTTAAAGGTCTCAAAGGAGATGAAAGCTGCATACAATATCTGCCATAGTTCAACCTGATGCAAAATATAAATCTGTGTATTCTATATGTTATTTCCATTTAGTATTCCAGTAATATTTGGTTTTATTGAACTCACCAAATTGTTTAGCATGGAATTTGTCTTACATTGAGATTAAAAGATGGGAATTTACACCAGTTTGACACAGATATAAATTTTCAGCTTTTATCTGTTGGTGAGAGAACTTCATTCCTGCCAAAGTTCCAACAGCTATGGGTTGAATAGTCAACGGCAAGGACATCAGACCTGCCCACCCTGACACCGCACTAAACTGTTATGTGGCATTACTAATGACTAAAAGAGAAAAATGATCTGCTAATGGGAAAGAATGTCACACATGCAACAAATGGAACTTTTTAAAACCATTTTAAAAATGATTCAGATCATTTTATTTCTTTTGACTTATTTCATGTGAAATCAGCTCATCATGAGGCTATACTAAAAGTGAAATCAATGATTCCAGAAAGATTTGATTCTCCTGCACAGTGCAACAAATGAATAAATGTAATGCTGTTCCAGAAAATTGATTTACAGATTTAAAAAAAACAGAAGAAAACATTAAACCTTGTAGCCTATAGAGATGAAATCCCCCAGCTGCTCACATTATGCTTACTTGTCATTTATCAGATCAGGTCCACAGTCTAGAGTTCTATGCAATGAAAAGATATGTACAGCCTTTTCTTTATTTGCTTGACTGCCTTCACATTGGACTAAGCAAATTTAATAAGGAAAATGATCAATTGCTCAAAACATTTCTCTGTACAAATAATGGCTGGATATGCAGATCCCATTAAGGATAAAATAGGAAAGCTTTCAGTCACTTATTGCATTACACTTTTTCCCAGACATACAGCATCTTGTTAAACCTGTTTGCAAAATACCTCTGTAATTCAAGACAGTCAAATCAGAGTTGCAGAATTTTGTAAATTTAAACATCCTTACCCCATTTTATGAGTCTAACATAGGTTTTATTGATGGTGGCAACCCAAAAAATGTAAGTCAGTACAATATGACTGTACCTAGACCATCATGACCTAAACAAGGCTTTGCTAAACTCAATGTGCTCCACAGAGTAAGTAAAAAATTAGATGTATGGTACACATTGTTGCTGGAGCATTATAATAACCTAAATCATTGATGGAAGAAAACATGTCAAAAAACAAAATAAACACTTCCGAAGAGTCCTGTACCGAGTGTATGATGTAAATCTAAGACTCAAAGCAAAATCAGCCTGAATGAAGTATCTATGTAGGCCATGTACATACCACAGGACTGAAGCCAGCCACCTCAAAAACAAGAGGAATCAATGAAATGCCAGTTCCATAAAAATCAGCCTTGAAAATGTTCAGCCTTGCAGGGTTTCCTTAGGGATGGATAATGGTTGAAGCTGTGAAAAAAAGGCATATCCATTCCTCTGTTTATAATTATAGAACTGTAGAAGATATAATTGAATTTTAGGCATTAGGGAGAATTTACAAAAGGTAAGCTGATGGTCTGGTGCATCCAACCTTGCTGTAATGATGGCTAAAGAGACTACATTTGGCATTTGAGGGGAAAAAATAAGATTTGGAAGCACCTAAAGTATCCAAATGTATGGAAATGTTAAAGTTTAGAAAGAATTATCTAGAGAATAAAGGTTCTGTGAGCATGAGTAAAAGAAATATAGTTGATGATAATGATTGAAAAAGTAGAAAATGTCAAAGAAGTCCAAGGAAAATATTGAGATGAACAGAGATTCATCTCAGTTCGTCTCTAAACTGAAGTACCTCAGTACCTAAATAAACTCTACAGAGTTAGGAAAAGAAAAGAAATTTTTGAGTATCCCACTTAATGTCTCATTAATGATGTTCTGCTAAAACAAAGAAAAAAAAACAACAGTTACATGGTAGACAATGAAAAAGGATAAAAATGAAATAAAAAGAAAAAAATCAGAAATTAGTGTTCCAAAATTTCAGTTTATTTATTTTATTTTTTTATCCCCACAAAACAGATGCCACCATTATTACCAATGTTAATTTATTAAACAGTGTTCGAATTTTTTTCAAAGAATTATTATTGAAATATTTTTTAACCTAAAATTAGGGACAGATTTTGTAGTATTAGTGCCTTCTAAAGTGTGCAGGAGGATGAACATTTATTTACCCGTCATCTGCAGCAGATCCTACCTGTAGGAGAGGGCTGGCACTTACTGCCTCTGGTTTTTAAGTAGTCGGTTTCTTAGAAATGTTGGCTACAAATCTTAAAATTCTCACCTTCATCTGAACTGAAAACTCAAGTATGTAGATTTGCTTCATTTTTAAAAAATTTTTTTGGTTCAGTCAGGGACACTGCTGTGATAGCAGGCTGTAATTGCTGCCACTGATCACTATCTCACCAGAAGTTTTGAACTGCTAATACTTATGCTTCCGCATATGTAAACAGATTGAAAAGGGTGTATTTGATTCAAAGCTAGGGTATGTAAGTTTATTATATGTATCTTATTGTTTTTTATCATTCAAAATATAAAATATTAAACACACAGATTAGAACTCTGCCAATCTGTTTTACTGTATACATTCTTGTACATATGGATATAGCTCCAGATGAAACTGACAAGGTACAGCCTTGTCCTCTAACTGTATGTAACAAAATCTATAACTGAGTAATCCTGAAGTAATTAAATTACTCCAGATCCACCCCGGCCCTGACCAGAAAAAAGCGGTTAATGAAGGTGAATTCATAATTTCATAAATGTCAGTTTAATCATATAATATGGTGTGTTTTTTTATGTTCTGCTTGAATATCGACTGTTGTAGTTCATTATGTTGTGTTGTAGTTGATGGTTTTAAACCAACTACAGACAGATAAAAGAAAATGTATTCTGAGGGTAAGAGACAGCAGATTTTCATTATATCTGGACGTAGCAGACGCTTCTCTCTCTAAACCCCCCTACAGCAGCACTCTGTTCTGCCTCACTACATGGCTATGAAGAGGATGTATTCATTGTATTCAATGCAGTGTATAATATATTTGAATAGAAAATACCTACAAAGACCATTTATGCTGCACGTCCATACAAACTTCATGTAATTTCCTCACTAATGTTATTAATTAACACAGAACATTAATGCAACATGGAGCTAAGGTGCAGCTTTCTTTCTTTCTTTCTTTCTTTTATTTTTTTATTCATTTTTCTTTATGATCTGGTAAATCTTCATAGTTTTAAGATCATATTCCACAGAAATCAAGCAATTCTAGATCATCAACTAATTACAAATTCTATCTAAGTTAATGGAATATTGGGTAAAACCTGATTTCACATTATAGAAGCAATAGTAATGTAAAAATATAATTATTTTGTATTTAAATGGAAAATGGTGTGTTAATACATGTGTAAAATAGCCATTTGCCATTAGTAAATTGGAGAGTTTTACATTTCTTTTAAAAACTTTAGTGCAGTGATCAGCATTGTCACCTCACAGCAAGAAATTCTTGGGTTCAAACCTGCCAACAGACTGGGGGCTTTTGGAGATTGCATGTTGTTTGTGTGGGTTTCCTGCAGGCACTATGGTTGGTTTTCTCACAGACCAAAGACATGCAGATTAGGTTAACTGGCTATTCTAAATTACCAATAAGTGTGAATGTGAGTGTGAGTCTCTGTGTTAGCCCTGTGATAGATTGGTGACTTGCCCAGGGTATACCCTGCCCCTTGCCTGAAGTCAGCTGGGATTGGCTCCAGCTTCCCTTAACTCTTATTGGATGAGCAGTTTAGATGGGTGAATATTCCAGATTCATTCTCAAAATATCCAAATCTATAACTTCCATCCATACATCATCTACAACACTTATCCATTAAGGGTCATGTGGAAGCTGGAGCCAATCCTTCAGGTGAGAGGTGGGCAATACCCTGTGCAAGTCACCAGTCTATTGCAAGTCTTAAAACTGCAATATTATTTGGGAAAATGTGGTAATGTTTTGATTATTTAAAGTAGATTAATAATTAAAAATAATTATTTAAAAAATTATTTCAAAGTAGACTTCCTGAAAAAGTCAAGGCAAGTGTTTTAAGGGACATTGAATATGTTTATGTATATAGGAATAATGAATATGTAAGAAAACTAGTTCATTTTTGTCCAAACCAGGCATAGAAAATAGACTTTCCGATCTCTTCAGTCATCTTCCCGTAAAACACCTCACCTATATTCTGTGATCTGATCAGATTTGCATGCATAAAATACTTTAAACACATTTATTAAAAAAAAAAAGACAGAGAAACACATACATTTGATATTGATATGCCTATAAACAGAACATAAAATGCTACTTACAATGTATATAACTGTTGTTCTCTGAAACCTAGATAACTACTAGATAACTGTCATTACTAAACACTCACAAAGGTGGAACGACAATGTTAACCTTGAATCTACAGTAAGTGCATGGTTATACCCCTGTAGCAGCAGCAGCAGCACAGAGAAAGACACATCTCTAAATAAGGCCCAAGAGAGGGAGACGGTCCTTGTAAAGGGACATGTTACAGTAGGGGCTGGGTGTCCAGCCAGTACGTAGGCCAATGTAATGACATCCAACTCTAAACCACTCCCTACCCATCTGACACTCATATCAACTTATTAAACAATAACAACAACAAGAAAAACAACAACAACAAGAACAAAACATAGCTTTATCAACACAGAATATGTTTAATTACCTCTGGTAGGACATACGTTTTATTTTTTATAACAAATGCATTATTAGCACATGCTATTGTTGTGTTTTTATGGATAGGAGGCCATCATATTTAAATAGCTCATTCCACAGAAATGGTGCAAAACACAACTTAATGAATTTACAAATTGTAGTTACTGTTTAGCACAAAGGTAAATACATTACTTAGTGTAAACAAACACACTTTACCAACTCTGAATTTGCACAACTTGAGTTGAAGGTCTCATATAAGACCAAAATGGAGACTAGATCACATGAATACGCATTATTTACATACTGCATTTTATGGGCACAAACACAAAGCCAGACAGGTATACATTGACCTGAGATACTTTTAGAAGCCATTGTTCATGCAGAAACCTGCCCTAAAGAATTATATATTCTTCTGTCAAGAAGAACTCTCTCTCTCTCTCTCTCTCTCTCTCTCTCTCTCTCTCTCTCTCTCTCTCTCTCCACAGAAACTTCAGAAAGCTGTTTTGACTCTAAAACCCCACAAGCCACATAAGCCATACACAAATCTTCATTCCTAAATCTGGTCCAGAGCAAATCATCTGGTATGTTAAGACCAACCCTTGCATTTCACTAATCCACAAAATTCTGTAATCTATACGCATAATATACAAATAATAATAAAAATAAATTGATATACAAACACACACACAAGGAACTTCTTATTATAATATATAGCTGCATCATTGTGCATATAGAGGGAGGTCCTAAAATTTTATTGTACACACTTTGCTTTATTTTTCTATCTATAGCCGTGGCCAAAAGTTTTGAGAATGACACAAATATTAATTTTCACAAAGTCTGCTGCCTCAGTTTTTATGATGGCAATTTACATATACTTCAGAATGTTATGAAGAGTGATCAGATGAATTGCAATTAATCCCCCCCCCACCCAAAAAAAAAGTTTCCTCTGCATTTCAGCCCTGCCACAAAAGCACCTGCTAACATAATTTCCGTGATTCTCTCATTAACACAGGTGAGAGTGTTGATGAGGACAAGGCTGGAGGTCACTCTGTCATGCTGACAGCTAGAAAACAGACTGGATGCTTTAAAAGGAGGGTGGAGCTTGAAATCATTGTTCTTCCTCTGTTAACAATGGTTACCTGCAAGGAAACATGTGCAGTCATCATTGTTTTGCACAGGAAGGTCTTCAAAGGCAAGGATATTGCTGATAGTAAAATTGCACCTAAATTTGTAAGATTTCCAAGAAAAACATCAGGGACAGACTGATATTCTGCAAAAGGTACAGGGATTGGACTGCTGAGGACTGGGGTAAAGTCATTTTCTCTGATGAATCCCCTTTCCAATTGTTTGGGGCATCCGGAAAAAAGATTGTCCAGAGAAGAAAAGTTGAGGGCTACCATCAGTCCTGTGTCATGCCAACAGTAAAGCATACTGAAACCATTCGTATGTGGGGTTGCTTCTCAGTAAAGATAGTGGGTTATCTCACAATTTTGCCTAAGAACACAGCCATGAATAAAGAATGGTACTAAAACATCCTCCGAGAGCAACTTCTCCCAACCATCCAATTACAGTTTGGTGATAAACAATGCCTTTTCCAGCATGATGGAGCACCATGCCATAAGGCAAACGTGAGAGCTAAGTAGCTCGGGGAACAAAACATTGAAATTTTGGGTCCATGGCCAGGAAACTCTCCAGAAATTCCATTGAGAACTTGTGGTCAATCCTCAAGAGGCAGGTGGACAAATAAAAACCCACAAATTCTGACAAACTCCAAGCATTGATTGAGAATGAGCTGCCGTCAGTCAGGATCTGGCCCAGAAGTTGATTGACAACAGGCCAGTGCGAATTGCAAAGCTCTTGAAAAAGAAGAGCCAACACTGCAAATGTTGACTTTTTGCATAAACATAATGCAATTGTCAATAAAAACCTTTGACACTTATGAAATGCTTGTAATTATACTTCAGTATACCATAGAAACATCTGACAAAAAGATCTAAAAACACTGAAGGAGTCAACTTATGAGAACCAATATTTGTGTCAATCCCAAAACTTTTGGCCACGGCTGTATGTATATGTATATGTACATATCTATGTTTTTTTTTTTTTTTAAATATCAGCGTCAACACATTTTTTCTCTGTTAACATGTTATGGGCTTTCTGGTACAAATTGTAAGGTCTGTAATGCTTCTTTAGCTTTCCTACCAGTCTGCACAATCCCCAAAGTAGTGTTTCCAGTTTCAAAAAAGTTTTAAAAGATGCTGTTTTGACTGTATATAATGGCAAGTAATTTAAATTCCCTCACTGCAGCATTAAGTTGAGATGGCATGACAAAAATAAACAGAGCCGGAAATTTAACGGGAAACAAATAAAACCTGATTACCTGATATCCAATCACGGACTTCAGCTTGATCATCCCTTTCTTGTAGCCATTTCATGAAAAAAAAAATTAAATAAAAAAATTAATTCTCCTGACTATCCTAGCCTGTTACAATGACCTGCTAGACCACATACTACCTTACCCCTGAGGGAAGCTGCTGACCTGTGACATAATTAAAGAGTTTGCTGTTGAGGTTTAGTATGAACACTAAAGTTTAAAAGGAAAGCTTTTAGCTCTGCTAGTGTACTAAGTAGTTCAGTAAACCTTTATTACAATTGGTATGCTGGTATAAACTGGCATTTATTGTTATTTTTATTTAAATATCCTGCTCAGAGATTTAATAATTATTTAAGCAAAATAACAGTGAGTGATGATTACATTTTACACAAGGCTTTTAAGTGACAAGTTAAGGGAATTTGTTACTCACCTTCTTTTCCACCTGTGTAGTGTTACAATGTTTTAAATTTGGAACCTAGAAAAAAATATTTTGAAATATGATGCAGAATTACATACACATTTGACTTGAATAGCATCTCAAATAGATCATGGTCACATAGTTGTAGATGTTTATGAGTAGGATTTTTATGGTTTTTGAATGTTAATAGTTTCTGTCTGAAGAAATTAAAGAGTAAGCACTTCAAAATGTATTAGATACCTTACACTAACATAGTTTATAGTACCACTTTTTCATTTAATGTGTTGGAATGTCTAAATACATTGACCAAATGGATAATTTCTTGAAAAGATTGACTTGACTAGCAGTCAAACAGAAAGGCATCAGTTCTGCAGATCTTTGTATGCCAAATATGCTTTCATAACTTGCATATAAACACTTTTTCCTGCTTGTAGCTTTCTGTTTGTTCTCTTTTTATTGCCATAATAATTATGGTGGGAATCATGAATTGTGCAGATAATGATTCTATGGCCTGAGGCCAGGAGAGACTCTCCATAGCAAGCTCACGCAGCAAAGACAAAGTATGTGTATGCGTACTCTCATCCAGCTGAACAAATCAATACTACCAAAAGGAGCCTACAGGTTGTCAATAATTAGCGGACAAAACAGATTGAATGTACACACTAATGCATTTTAGTTTTAAAAAGCATAACATTTGTAACATTTATATCTGGCATTCATATTACTCCAGAGTTTCTGGGCTCCTCAAACATAAAGGTTTAGAAATGCTGCCTGCTGTGTTTTAGTTTGAAAACTCCAGAGTTGCATTTTAGTGTGGTTGAGGGAAAATGGAGGCTTTTGGGATTGATATTGCAGACACTCACATTTTCCTTCCTGATTAGGTCTTATCAGTTGCGACGTAACCTTCCCTGATTCGTCATGCTCATCATATGGCCTTTTCCCGGAAGAAAAACAAAAAGGCCTCAGCTTCTACTACCAGTGGTGAATGCAGCATGGATAATGAATTACAAGCATTCCGGACCTTGTTGCTTTGCTTGCAGCTGTTAAGCAGTTAAATTCAGCATTTTATTATGCTACAACTGCTCCAAAGCTATTATTCGGGCAACCAATGCAGAGTAGCAGAGTAATCCGCTTCCTTTTTTTACGGCCAAAATCCCCCCCCCCCCCCCCCCCAACAAAAAAGAAAAAGAAAAAGAAAAAAAGGAACACCCCATCTTTCACAATGCTCATACTGTGTCACAGGACAGCGTGACACACATTAAAAGAGAAAGAGAGGAAAGAGAGTAATGCCATCCTTTCTACCCAAAACCCACAGCCTATTTTGCTCTTTTGACTCCCAGCCATAGATCAGGATTTAAACTTGTCCGGATGATAGGGCAAACGTTTCTGCTACGCCACTCAGTTAATACTTTTTGAGGCATTAGACTAGTCTAAAACCATTACAAGATATTTATAGCTATGTAAATGAGGATGTACCTAATCTTATTTTTCTACCTTTTTCATGCTCTGTCCTTGACTGCTTTGTCAGCTTACTAATAAACATATTTGCTTTAAATGAACTGTAGTAATGTTATGTCTTTACACTGTGAAATCTCCACTCCATTCACAAGGACTCCACAGTGTTAATTGGCAGACATGATCAACAATGAGTGTCTAATCTTGTAAAGCTTTCAAGTTAAGATTAAATGTACTGCATTGATGATGTCTGTGCAGATTGTAGGAAAGTATACTGTGGTTTTCATTCAATATATATTTCTTATTACTAATCAAATAGAAAATCAGTTTTCTATTCCAAATACACCAAGCTCCAGTATTCATCTGCAGCCAAGTGAATGCTAGAGTCAATAGATATATAATAGATTGAGATTTGGATGGTTTTCACTCAACGGCCAAATGGTCTTTTGGTCAAATGGTCAATTTTAAATTGGTATGGGACATTATTATTATTATTATTATTATTATTATTATTATTATTATTATTATTATTATTATTATTATTATTATTATTATTATCATCATTATTGTTATTACTATTATTATTATTATTATTATTATTATTATTGTTTTATATAATTTGCATTATTATCATAATCATCATCATCTGAGGCAAGGCTAATTTACAATATAATTTATACGTCTTTTATTACAGTTGTGTCTGTCTGAACAACAGGCTATAATTAAAGGAATGTGTGAATAAAGCCTGTACACAAACAAACATGCACACCAGATTCAAAGGTAAATTCAAACATGGGAAATATCTAAAACTGAGAAGAAGGCAAAATGCTTTTACTATCTTAAATGTATTTTTTACAGTTTGCTGAATTTCTATAAAATTAAATAGAAGACTTAGGCCAGTGTAACCTGGCAAACGCTACACTCACTGTTATCCAACAGAAATGCCTACACATATCCTGTTCCTGTAACACATGAGATAATGCCTGGAACCATCAAATATATAATACATATTTCCAGTAATAAGAGACTACAAAGAGGTTTGTATAGTGGGATATAACCAAATATGAATACATTGTTTAGAGCTAACAAATTATTTGTTAATCCAAAAAGTATGGATACCAATGGTAGGTGCACTGTTGTTGGTTTGTTTGTTTTGTTTTTCTTAGAAAGTTTGTCAGAAAGGTTCAAAGGTCTCAATCAGTTGAGACTAGAAAAAAAGCAGAGTGGGAGGTTTTTACTTTCATGTGGGTGTAAGTAAGCTGTCAGATATGAAGCTTGTGTGACAAAAGATCAAATTCACTGGTGCTGTGTGATGCATTTGCATCATTCATTGTAACTCCTGGGAATCATGGTGGTTTAAATTACACTACTAATTTGTTTAGATTTTTGGTTAAGATTTTTGGAGAAATTGAGAATATTTATAAGCTAAACCTCTGAAACAGAAGGTGTAGTGATATTTTAAGTGATTTTATAGTTTTTTCCAGTGTCTTACAGTTTTTATCTCTGCATACTACTACTACTACTACTACTACTACTAATAATAATAATAATAATAATAATAATAATACTACTACTACTACTACTACTACTACTACTACTACTAATAATAATAATAATAATAATAATAATAATATTAATAATAATAATCATAATAATAATAATAATAATACTACTACTACTAATAATAATAATAATAATAATAATAATAATAATAATAATAATAATAATAATAATAATAATAATAATAATAATAATAACAATAATAATAAGTTATTTCAAATCAAATGTGATATAAATCTGCATACAGTTACAGATAATGTTGTTGAAGCTGTTGGGTCAGAGACACAAGTTAACACTTGTCAGTGAAAGCTGGTCACAAACTTGTCTATTGTTATGAAACCAGTATGGTTGAGGCTTATAGCATAGGGTCTAATAGATAGTTCCTGATGTGCAAACAGGAACACACACGCACACATACACACACACATTGACACACACTCTCTTCCAAATAGTGAACATGTTAAGCAGCAAACCTTTTTTATACTTTTCAGTTAGCTCTGTCAAAGAACACAAACTTACTATTATGCAGTTTGTCGCACAGAGAAATTTGACTGGACAGTTCTATTGACATTCCTTCAAAAAAAGAGAAATAATCATTCATTAATTTATTCATGTTAATTATACACACTAATGTATTTCACATGCATACTCTCAATCACTACTGATGACCAATACTGTGAGCTTAAAGAAAGTAGTCCTAATAGACAAAGTAAGGAGGTGTTTCACTCTATGTGTAATCACGTGACATGGCTGTTAACCACAGGCTGTGTGATTACATTTTGGGCTGGAAAAAAATATCTGACTATTCTTTGTATTGTTTCTACATACAGTTGCTGTTGTTGCTGTTGTTCTTGGAACCACAAAAGTGAAAAATAATGCATTTCAAGTCATTTGTTAACAGCTCTACTGAATGATTATATTGTGCCATAGAATAGTCATAAATGAAATCAATTAAACTTGGGTTGACTCTTTAACAGTGTGAATGACTTCCTCCTAGGTAATGCAAGGCCACACCATTCTCTGGGTCTGACTCCATACAACAAATGATGAATGAGAAACTTTGTAGAGTTTCTTTTTCAATGGCATTTAAAGTTGACTATAATTCACAAATGTGAAACCTAACCTTCCCTTCTATATCTCTCCTGTCTTGGTAAGAATTTAAAATAGTATAATCTGAAATTATGCTGGAAGCATAGAAAAGCAAGCTCAGGAGAATATGTAGGTTACATGGAGAGAGAGAGAGAGAGAGAGAGAAAGTTGCATATATTAAGAGGTCAAGGTAATGACTTCTTGGTTTTGCAGACCCTGCACTCCTTACAATGTGGGATCTGACTCACACTTGTTCTGAAAACAGCTGCAAGTTCATGTTCTGAATCATCACCATCATCTACATGAGCTAGTAGGACTTCAGAAATCCAATGCCAAACCTAGAGGAATACTGGTATATCCAAAATGCAACTCTGCTACCAAAAATGGCCTATGTCCTTAAACCCAAAAACATCTCTCCCAAAAACAGCAACTTCAGCAGCTTAGTCTTAACTCAGTGTAAAATGTCCTCAGCACATTTACTAATTGCCATGTCTAGCCCGTCTGCTGTCACTTCTTATTGCAGGGCTCATACTCAAAAAAAAAAAGAGAAAAAAAAGATTACATTCCTGTGCCCATAAGAGATGTCACTAAATAAGTATGAGGGGAACATGGAGAACACTGAACATGTGCTGTAGATAATAGAGATTAGATTTTCAAATTTTGAGGTTCTATTTTTGTTGCAGTTGTTTTCATAAAGGGTTCCTTAATAGAAATTTCAACTTATTAATAATTTAGTTATTCAATTCAGCACAATTTGCTAAATGATGTTTTCTTTTTGGGAAGCATGGTGGCGCAGTTCGCAGTATTGCTGCCTCACCACTCCAGGTGCACTAGTTCAATCCTGAGCTTGAATTACTGTCTGTATGATGTCTAAGATTACCCGTGTCTCTGTGGGTTTTCTTCTTCTTTGTACCTCCCAAAAACATGCCAGTAATATGAATATGTTTGCATGATGCCCTGAATGGACTAGCATACATGAAGGGTGTATTCTCAACCCACACCCTGTGTTCCCAGGCTCCAGGGCCACTAAGACCCTGATCAGGAAAAAACAGTTGAATGAATGAATGAATGGATCGATGGATGAATGAATGAGTTAATGAATTAAGGAATGAATGAATGAAAGGAAGCACTAAAATCTTTTGAAGTTGTTTCTACAGCAATTTTTGGTCATCCCAAACCACAAACAAATTGGTGATTAACAACCTCTGACCCTTTTTTTGTTTTAAATAGCAACAGAAATTACAAAGGAAAAGAATCCACATTTTAGCAGCCACCATCAGCACCCCAAAATAGATTATTTTCTTACAAATCCACATCATAGAGTCATCATAAAGTTTTTTATTCCTTTTATGCAACAGCAATTTGCCATTTTTTTAAACCTATTATTGTCACTCCATTTATAAACAGTTATAAACAGTTGTTTTCCTCACTCTCAAGATCAATAACACACATGACACATGACAACACCTCAATGACATTCAAGACTTATTCCATACATGTTACATAAATATGTCTAACAGACATTTTTACCAATCCAATGATTATATGCTTTTTTTATGAATAAATAAATAAAATAACAACACATTTTTAATCCAGATTTTATGAGCTGTAACATTACAAATGGAACTTCTGTCAGAACCATGCTGTTATAAAAAATGAATCCACAACCTCTGATTTGAGAATACAACTGCACTGTGGTATGTATAATGGACAGAATACATTAAAGACTGCCACAGTATTTATGCCATACTACTGGATATATATAGTGTTGACAGCCAGAACTGAAGTCACAACTCCAATTTAAAGTTTGTCCTTCCAGTACTACAAATCAATTAATACAGAAAAGCCAGTGCTTACCTTAAATATGATATTAATGAACACAACACCTAAGCCTGCTTCATGTAGCTTTTTTTGTAAAGTTCTCTCTTAAATCTTGGCATCCTTGGATCAGATTTTTCTTTCTTAATTACTCTGTACAAAATATATAAGATGCTATGACACTGTCCATGTACAGTACTGACCTTGATCAAAAGAATTCACTTAAGTACTCTTACCAGGCAAATGGTATTTATCACAGATTCTTCACAGTATCACATCTATAATGATACATAGAAATTAATTAAATAAGTATGTGAATACTGAAATATGCAAAAGCTTCCATGCATATCATAAATCACATGCTGTATAACATCAAGGCACATAGTGACATACAGAATCAAATCAAATGTTGCAAACTATACTAATAAACCAGATTCAAAGTGTTTCCCATGTCATTCATTTATTGCTATATTTATTTATTTATTTATTTATTATTATTTTTTTTTTATTTGTTTATTTATCCCTTTATCCCTCTATCTATCTATCTATCTATCTATCTATCTATCTATCTATCTATCAATCACTTATTTATTTATTTATTTATTTATTTATTTATTTATTTATTTATTTAAGTGAAAGAGGAAAATAAAATATAATATAATATATTATAACACAGAAAAGCACAGTCTCATTAGATGATCAGAATTAACAGGGAAAAAAAAGAAAGAAAGAAAATCCTGGGAGCTTTGGCTGAGGGAGTCGCTCTGACCTTCTGTCTTGTCTGCTTGCCTGCTGAGAGCAATGAGAGTTGGCCACAGAGAAATATAACAAGACATAAGTTTTCTCTAGATCTTCATTGGTCTATTATACCATCTTCCTGCGTTTTATACCTGTTTATGAATGATTGCTATTGCTCGATGAAATAGATTCAGTGCATTAGTGCAAGGCTGTTTCTGGAGTGAAGTATCAAGGATAATGACCAATTCATCATTTATATTTTAGTACTCTTAATACATTGAAAAGAGTAATTATCATTACATTTGGAAGGAATGGACTATAAATGAGCTTCTGTGCGAATAGCTGCTACACATTTGAAGACAGTAGAGCATTTAACTTTTGAAAATCATATATTATTGCCAGAATCACAAAATAGGCCATGTTGCTCATCCTTAATGCCTACATTATTGTACCACAGTCAGTAGCATAGGAGTGAAAAAGAAGTGCCTGCACTTTCATTTCATCTTAAATGCAAAGAAAGCCAAAAGCCATTTGATGTCCCTGCCATAACAGCTTTAATGGTCTATGTGCATCCAAAAAAGGTACTTAATATCCAATGCTATACATTGTGTGAGAATTCACAGATGATATACAAATCTAGTATAAATAAATGAATAAATAAATAAATTTAAAAAATAAATAAGTGAAGTTAATTTAATTTATTTATATAGTGCTTTAAAAAACAGACATCTATCTATCCCTATATATATCCCTAATGAGCAAATGAGCAGCATCCCTGAGATGACAAAAGGAAGAAACCTTGCTAAATAAATAAATAAATTAAATAATTGTATTTGTCCATTGATTTATGGTGTAACATCCATTTAGCCACAGGGGACAATTGGACAGTTTATGGTAAAAGGGAGAATATTACCTTTACTCTTAGTATGCATTTGACTGACCAGTCTGCTTCAGTAGACATGCGGAACATATCAAAGTAACACAGAGGCAAGAAGTGGCAGTGACTAGAATATTGCAACACAATGTCATCAGTCCATAATTGTCTTTACAATATCTGCTGACTGCAATATATGATGACTCATCTGAACAGTTGCACCTCTTTTTCTTAAGCACACAATAACTTGATAATGACTCATGGATAATGATCAAGTCATATATAGTGTAAATCTAAAGAGAGCTTTAACTTCTGAATCTCTGACAAATATGCTGTCCCTTAATGCAAGCAGAAAGAAAATAAAAATAATAACTAATGAAAACTCATGAAGACACACAGACATGCTAATGACACTCCAAACATCAGGATCCTGAGGCACTGTGACAGATGGGGATGCATTAACAGCCCATTTTGACACTTGTGTTGACTAGTACTGAGCCCTATCTCTCTGCTTCACCAAATAACCATGCATCTTATACTACCGGTCAAAAGTTTGGGGTCACCTACTCTTTTTCATAGGTTTTTCTTTATTTTTTTTGCTTTCTACGTTGTAA
>JAQQZR010000041.1:0-17687 GCA_030068235.1 Notoglanidium macrostoma | reverse complement strand
CTTCATTGTGAAACCTTTTCCAGCAGTGGGGTTCGTTCCTGTTCCTGTGCCACCACACACGTGCAGCTCGGTCAGGAGTAGAGGTTTTTGTTAAGGGAGCATTTTGTTTGTTTGTTTGTTTGTTTGTTTGTTATGAGTAATGACCTTTAGTGTAATGGAGTATAACTCACTCTTATTACTTTTTAGCCAGGAAGAGAGTTTAAACCAAAGAACAAAGAAGTCTGCTCATTTCAAGAGGTCATTTCCCACCTTGGCCCGTTTAACATGTTAATTGGAATGAAAATATGGATAATTTATGAAATCTTGTCTGAGCATATAAAGCTCAAAAAAGCTCCTATAACCAGTAACGACACTTTTACAGTTACAGGCCTGAGTGTCTGTTGGCAGTATTCTCCTACTGTGAACTCCAAACGTTCATGCAACATTGTGGGCTGTGGAAAATAGCGAGTAGCCATAGCAACAAGCGATTCAAATTCAAATTTTATTGGTCACACACACAACCAAATACAGTACGACATGCAGTGAAGTGCTTGTTCATTTATGATTTAATTTTGGGTCTGTCAGAGCATACAATCCAAGTGCTTCCAAAATGATGTCATCATCTATCATCGCATTGATTTACCCCTTTGCAGCACAATTTAAAAATTCAATTCGAATGCTTTCCAAAATTGTTCTGTTGTTCTATTTGTGTGTATTGAAATTATTGTCTAATCACTTCTCTTAAAGAAGGTTATATGAATTTTCTGTTGTATCTGTGCCTTTTGTGAGTTTACAGAGCCTCACGACAACCATTTCAATTTTCTCTGTTATGCAATGACCAATAAAATGACTTTAATAAAGAATAAACCTTTAATCTGCTTACAATGTGGAGAAGCTTTACTTTCCAGCGTAATCACAAAGCACACCAATGGATCCATACCGAAGAGAAGCCGTATCACTGCTCACATTGTGAGAAGTGTTTTGTTAGTATTAGTAACATCAATAAATTCACAAGAGAAAAGCAGTATCAGTGTTGATTTTGAACAAAACTCATGAAATCATTGAGGCTAGTCTCATACACCTAGTTCTAAATTTGCCTTTTTTGTGCCTTTTTATTTATTTTATGCCTATGTACAGCCACATACAATGACATATTTGTGCCAAAGTGTGTTATGAAAAAAAAAGAAACAAGTCAAAGACGAATTGGGAAATTGAGGGTAAGGGAAGACGGTTATAGAAGAAGAAGATTTGGATAGGACAAACAGAAGAGAGGGAAGAATATGTACTGCACTGGGAATGTCACAGTGGTTTAGTCTCAACAACAACTCTTTCTTTCACTGGTAAGAAAGCACATTATTAGTTGAGGTGATAAACGTCAGGCACTTGAATTTCTGTCTTATAGAAAGAATAGATGGAAGGAAAACTTGGAGAACTAAATTGACCTTAGTGAACCTACTGCAGGGACGTCACACAACTCTGTAAACACAATTTCAGGCTTATTGAACAGAATAGAGAGCAATTGTTGCCAAATGTGGTCCAGTAGGTGGCAGTAAAAGATCTTTCAGCTGTGAAAAAACAGAGGAAGAAGCTTTTTTTTTTGTCTGTGTGTTTGATATATTCTCTTTCAAGCTTACAGCTAACTGAGTATAAAATAATGATAGCATTTGGAGAGGATAAATGTGTTAATCTTTAAATCCTGAGGTACGTTAAAGTGATACTGGTTGTCTGAGCTGCTTGGTATTGGTTACTGACTGGATCCTCAATGGATCTGCTTCATATGTAATAGTGTCTAGGGCAGATTTTGCCTTGTTTAATTCATCAGTGAAGTGAATTCTGATTGTGTTAGTCGTCTGCCATATATACATCCTAGTGAATGAGCTGGGGAAAAACACTTTTGTTTCGAGTTAGCTTGTTAACTGTAACGTAAGACTCAATTATTGTCACTGTCCAATAAGATTTCATTTGGAGTACTTGCTACTCATTACAACGAAAGCATACTGTCTCTGTATGATTGAATAAAAGTGCAAATGTGACCCATATTCACTACAAAGTGCTTTACAGAAATATATAAATTGCGGTTATAAATTGTAAACACATGAATTTATTAATGTATCCCTAATGTGCAAGCCTGCGGTGATGGTGGCGAGGAAAAACTCCATGGAACAACAAGAGGACGAAACTTTGAGGGGAACCAGACTGAAAAGGGAACTCCTCCGCATCTGGGTGACACTGGAGAGTGCGATTATAAATAACTCGCTTCTGTAACTGTGTGTTCTATGGTCACAAATACAGTTGTGTAAACAGGAGATTCATTATAGTTTTAACATGAAGTTTGTTTTGTTAAAGTTATTCTCTGACGGAGACTTGAGTGCAAAGAGACTCTTAACTGTTCATAGCCGGGGAAGTCCTACAGTTATCATGGCAATGTTAGGGTTAGAGTAAGGCCCAAGTATACTTCAGCAGGCACGGTACATGCACTGTGCATGCTCAGTACGCATATTTGGATTGTTTCAGACCATGCTCTTTGCCACTTTCCTCTAGGAGTGGCGGGTATTAAAGTCGGAGTAAGTGTTCAACAAAAAATCGAGTATAGTCTGAGGACATCTATGCGCAAATCTGCGTCCACTGAAGTATACTTGGGCCTTAAGCCACCATAGCATCTCTTTGCATCAACTGCAGTCCAAAGCCATCTTCACAGATTTTAAGTGTATCTTTAGGCATTTGGAGCCATTGTCAGCAGGAGTGAGTGGTTTCCAAGTGATGGGAAGTAATGCATCAGCAGCATTTGCAGCATCTGAATGTCCTTGTTAATTAAAGGTTCCCAGTTTGGGAATGCGCAGATGTTCTTCACAGTAGTAACGTTATCCGTGCATAAAATAATTTCTGCTAAAGCAGAGAAGGCATATATATTTTTAATTCTGTATGCGAGTGTTCTCTTATGCATACAGATCCCAATTAGTGTAATAAAAACAAGCCAAGCTCCCTCAAGCCAGACTCTAAAGGTGCAAATATACTTAACTTTCTCCACGTGTACGTCCAGACAGAACGGCAATGCAAGCTGCATTGTTTACATATTTGCTTGCATATCTTATGTATTTTTCTGGAGGATTAAAAGCGTGCATACCCGAGACGTAATAAAAATAATAATAATAATAATAATACATAGATAAAGAGTTCATGTTTCGGGCCAACTGTGTTTTGTAGTTTTTATGTTAAGTCCCATTTTTTTCTCCCCAGAGAAACACAAGAACATGATGCTGACAAGAGACTCCAGAAGTCAACAAAAGGCAATTGATGCACCTTGTACCATCACCTCTTATGCTCCAATGAAGAAGCTTCACTCCGGTTCTGACTGTGGGAAGAGCTTTCCTTGCCAGAGCGCTCTTCAAGTCCACCAGTGCATTTACACGGGAGAGAAGCCGTATCACTGCTCACAGTGCGGGAAGGGTTTTACTTGCACAAGCGCTCTGCGATAAGAGTTTTAAACACAAGTCCGCTCTTCAGGAACACCAGATTGTTCACTCAGGAAAGAGGCTGTATTATTTCTTAAACTGTGGGAAGAGTTTTAATCGAGAGAGTCATTTGCAAACACACCAGCGCATTCACAGTGGAGAGAAGCCTTATAGCTGCTCACATTGAGGAAAAAGTTTTACTCATATAAGCGCTCTCGAAGCACACCAGCGTGTTCACACTGGAGAAAGGCCGTATCAGTGCTCACAGTGTGGGAAGAGTTTTAATCGACAGGATACTTTAAGACATCACCAGCGCATCCACACAGGAGAGAAGCCGTATCACTGCTCACAGTGCGGGAAGAGTTTTACTCACTCTCCAAACACACCAGCGCATTCACACCAGAGACAATTCATATCAGTGCTGACAGAACGGAGAGAGTGTTGTAAAGCCGAATCACCCTGATGAGGCCAGCACATTCACACCAGAGAGAACATTTCAGACACCAGTGTGTAACTCTGAGCCGTCTGTTTGTGACATGTCATTTTTTTTGTGTGTTTGGAGTTAAAGTGAACTGTGTAAACTCTATCTATCTATTGGTCTTGCTTTTCTTTGTTGAATTGCAGCTCTTCACTCCAGAGATTTCTTTGGAAACTTCTCATTAAACACAATTATTAGTAGATATGCTCATCCATAAAGATCATATTAACAGATTCACAGCACTGCATTGTCTTATTAATTTTTTGGCGGATGGCAAAGAACATCTGATCACCTCAGAAAAGGAGTGTATGTCTAGATGACTTATCTTTAAGTCATTTATTTAAATTCTATTAATGAACCCTTTTGCCCTTAGAAAGTAAAAAAGAAAAGCTTTCGTAACATGTCACCTGATCCAATTACAGCACGTTTAGGTCTGCTTTCCTCAATCCATAATAAGGCCAACCATATAGCAATAACTGCTATTGTATAAAGAGCTAAATCATCACTCATTCTTTTAGCAGTCACTAATTTTAGCTCTGCGATGGCATACGACACTCCCACTCTCTTGCCAGGCCTTTCTGGTACATTTGTATCCACACAGATACTGTCTCCATATTTTTTCTCAAACATGTTCTTGTCCACATCATCATTTTTCCTTTCTTCCATGAAGGTCTACTGATATATATATATATTATAGTCCAAGGATGAAATGTGGAAATCCCTAAGAGGACACCAGATTCCATTCATGTACACACGGTAGAGTTGTATATCAATAGCAATGCAACAGACAGAACAGTCACAAAATCATAAGGTTATGGAATGCAGTGATTCAGTATAAGAACAGATCTGTAAAAGTACAATAACAATAATGTGGCTGGGAAAGGAGTCGAATGTGGGTCCCTGCGCATGTGGGTATCCCGCCTAATGAAAAAGTAGAAAAGTTAGCTTTAAAAAAAAAAAAAGGGAAAACATAGACATTAGAATGAAATTATCAAAAGCAGAGGAGAATGGTATTATATGGAAGGAAATCAAAATGAAGTGGCAGGAGTATTGAGAGCAGGAGATTAAAGGGAGACACTTATTCTCAATAATGAATAAAGTGACGGATGAAGGAGGTTGGAGCACACAAGATTAAGAATTGGACACACCTTAACAGCGCATTACATCTTTTAGGGATTTCTACAGGATTATGTTTGGAATGACAGGAGTTATAGAGTATGGTGCATACTCATATCCTGCAGGAAGTATTGCAAAGAAAGAGAAGAGATGTACACAAACGTTAGGGAGATTAGTGGAAATATCAGTTAGGAGCATTTTACAACTTGGATCAAGAGGAAAAGGGAAATGCTGGCTGTTCAATTTTCTCAAAGACTCTGGACTGATGAACAGAATTAAATGACAAAGCAATAATGACATGATCCTGTAGATGGCGCCAATGCAAGCATACGGAGGTTGGCTGATATAAAACCACCACAAGAAGAAGAAGAAGAAGAAGAAGAGGGAGAGGTTTTTTTTTTTTGCCTGTCAGTTTTATAGCGACGGTTGAATTTGATTGTGTTTAAAAAATAAATAAATAAATAACCGCCGTTGGAGAGGCTAAATCCTTTGATCTTTAAATCCTGAGGTAAGTTAAGGTGAAAGTGGATCTCTGAGCTGCTCGGTGTCGGTTAATGGATCCTAAATGAATCTCTACTTCATATGTAATAGTGTCTGGCTGGATTTTTATTTTATAAGTAAATTCGGACTGCCAGACATTACATTTTATAATTTGCTTCAAGTTTCTAAAAATTAAACTAAGTTAGCATTAAACTCAATTAGCATTATTTGTATTATTACTAACCCTGGATCATCACAGTGTTGACTTTTGGAATACTTTTTAGTAAATATGCCATTTTTTTTTAACCATTGACACACACCTCTAAGTGGTCAAGAAACCTCCCTGTTAATGAGCTGTTTATAAAGTGGGGGGTAATACAGACATCATGTTCTTTTTGGTTAGCAACAAGCTAGCCAGCCAACTGTGATGAGTATTACACTGATATTTTTCTGTTTCTTCTCAAATCAGTGAACTGTATATTCAATGCTATAGATTTAACCACCAGATATGTCTGTGAAATGCAAATACTTGTGTATATCCAGCAAAACGGAAAGATGTGAAGTAATACTTTGTTTACTTCTGCTTCTGTGCATCAGCCACGTCGAGCTGAACTCGGAGGAACTGACGAGACTGATTGTATTCCTTTTATATGTACATGACGCATTATTTAAAATACAAACAACTATAGTATAAATGATGTACAATCATTTCCCAAGGTAGAGTCTCCAATATATATATAATACACTCCCACAGAAACCCACAACTTTATGACTCGTCAACACTTTCAACGTTCACTTGTTTAGCGAACATTGTAAACAATCCCCAATTGTTCTCATAAAGGTCCATTTCCCAGAACCACTGTTTAATTGTTGGCCTTCTAGGTCTTTTCCCCACCACTTGCCTTGAGCAAGCAAAGGTCCAATAATATTTGTTCTTGTTGATTTCTAAATTTGATCGTCAGGGTACAAACCCAATTGAATGAGTCTGGGACCGAGTGGAACATTCTTTCTTGGTACCGTATCTATTGTGTGCTTTACCTCCTCCCACAATTTTCTAATTTCCCTTCACTACCAGACACGGCATACCGAAGTCCCTTTCTCTTCTCTGCACTTACAACGTACCGTTTTGGAATGCCTGTAGAAACATTTTCTGCAATTTCATTTAAAATGTTTCATATAGATCTATTGGGAACCCATCGGGCCTCATCGGAACCCAAACCCACCCATCACAGCCTAAACTACTTCTATAGTAATTACTGCCTCCAGCTCTTCAGAATACTTGGCTATTTCTCCAAAATGCTCCTTGTTTATTTAAATCACTACTTTGTTTTCACCTATATCATTTTTTATAATTATTTTAATCATTTATCTGCATTGGACCTGCAATTGTACTTTGATCATCTAAGACTGATGTAACTGAGCACTCAGCGTCTAACTTTTTAATTTGCCACACTAGTAATTTACTTGGCTTATCCCCTTGATTATGAAAATGTCTGCTTGAATCTTAAAAGACTTTTTGACGCTCCAGAAGCTAATAGTTTATCGTACTTGGAAATTAAGAAAAGCAATTCTTCTTCTATTCTTGGATCACCTTTTTTTAAAAAGCTTTTCCTGGAGTGTCTGAATTTCCAACAAAACCCTCTCTTTTTGGTGTATGTTTGAATCAGGAACTGGTATAACTAATGACGTGGCCCCTCAAGAAAGCTTGAAATACCTCCCGAGGTTTGCATGCAGAAGTTTATATGGTGTTAACTGTAAAACATTGTCAGATATCTTTCCCAGACATAGTCCCCTCCAAAAGTATTGGAACAGCAAGGCCAATTAAATAGTTTTTTGCTGTGACCCGAAGACACTTTTTTTGCGTGAGATCAACAGATGAATATGAGAAGAGACCTCGGCGTTTATTTCCTAGCATTTACATCTAAATACTGTATGTTAAACCACATAGAACCTAACCATATTTTGTATCAGCCTGCCCAGTTTTTCAAGTGAGCTAAAGTATCGGAACAGAACATTTTCAACCAAATTAAAGTAAAAAAATACTTAATATTTGGTTGCATATCTGTAACTTGCAATAGCTGTGTCAAGCCTATGACCCATAGCCTCCACCAGATTTCGTGTGTCTTCATTGGTTATGAAGAAACTCATTCATATTCATCTTTTGATCTCATATACAAATGTCTTTAGCGCAAAAACAAATGAATTGGCGTTGCTATTCCAATACTTTTGGAGGGGGTATCCTTGAAAATGTTTTATAAGTACTAGAATGACATAAGTAAGTCACCCTCCTATTCACCAGCCTCGTATTGTTCGCCCTCGCTCTTGTCTCCAAGTCCAGAATCATGTCTTTCTAGCTATTATTTTCTCCCTCAAAGACCTTAATTAATTGTTTTTTTAAACTTCCTTCGACTGCAGTCAGTACTCCATCTAGCCATGTGAATAAATCTGACTTTACAATATTTAGAGCTGTTAGTATTGTCTCTAGTCCTGCATCATGCTGCTCACCATCCTCATTTGCTCCTTCTGAACTTCGTCAAAGTTGCCTGCATTTCATCTTTTTCCTTGCATGATTTACTTTCGTTTGACATTTTCTGTATTTTGGTAAGATTCAAGTGAGTGAAGTGAGTAGCAGTGAACCTGTCTTAGCATGTCCGCATAACCGAATGTCCAAGAAGACTGAATTTCAGAATTCTTCTGTCATCACCTGTGGAGGTATATCTTGGCGTTTATGGCTGCTAAGCTCACCAATTCACTTTCTTCTTTATACTGTTCTGAGCAGTTGATTTTAAGCCTAAAGTTTAGCTGATGTATCTGACTCTTTTTTCTTTATGATTTCCTTGACTTTCATTGGCACACCTGTGGTCCTTGTGTGGACATACAGCATAAGCAGACTCTAAAGGTGACCAAAAGCCTAGAATCAAGGCTCAATGATGAAAGCAATTAAACACATAAATAATAACAAACACTTGTGAAGCTCTAAAATTTATGGTGCCTTAAAATGGGGCAATAGTTGCATTTGTTCCAAATATTGTGGAGGGTACTGTATCTCATAAAAGTGTGGTGCACAGCATAGTCTTGAAGAGAAAGAAAAAGATTGAAGATGAAATTGATGCACCATTATCCCTTACATTTGGGGCAATATTGTTTTATATTTTTTATGTTACTGAGTTCTATTTTTTTTCTCCCTAGACGTACATGAAAATATGATGCCCACAAGGCAGTCCAGTGGCCAACAAAAGCCTTCCAGTACAAATGATATTACCCCCAGTTCTTCATCAGTGAAGAAAAATCTTCACACTTGCTCAGAATGTAGAAAGAGTTTTGCCTCCCAGAGTAAACTCGAAATCCACCAGCGCATTCACACTGGAGAGAAACCGTACCACTGCTCGCAGTGCGGAAAGAGGTTTAATTGTAAGAGTGCGCTCCGAAGACACCAGCGGATTCACACGGGAGAGAAGCCGTACCACTGCTCACAGTGTGGGAAGAGTTTTAATTGCATGACTACCCTCCGACGACACCAGCACATTCACACGGGAGAGAAGCCGTATCACTGCTCAGACTGCGAGAAGAGTTTTACTCGACTGAGTATTTTACGTGAACACCAACGGATTCACACAGGAGAGAAACCGTTTATGTGCTCACAGTGCGGTAGAAGTTTTACTCAGCGGGGAAATCTCAAAACACACCAACGACTCCATACGGGAGAGAAGCCGTACCACTGCTCACAGTGTGGGGAGAGTTTTAAACACAAGACCACTCTGCAGGAACACGAGACCGTTCACTCAGGAGAGAGGCTCTATTATTGCTCACTGTGTGGGAAGAGTTTTAATCGAGAGAGTCATTTTCAAATTCACCAGAACATTCACACCGGGCAGAAGCCATATCAGTGTTCACAATGTGGAAAGAGCTTTGCTCGGCCAACTACTCTCCGAAATCACCAGCGTATTCACACCGGACAGAAGCCGTATCACTGTTTACGGTGTGGAAAGAGCTTTGCTCAACAAAGTACTCTCCAAAATCACCAGCGCGTTCACACCGGGCAGAAGCCGTATCACTGTCCGCAGTGTGGAAAGAGCTTTGGTCTGTCAAATGCTCTCCGAAGACACCAGCGCGTTCACACAGGAGACAAACCGTATCGCTGCTCAGATTGTGGAAAGAGTTTCAATCAAAGAAGTCACCTCCGAACACACCAGCGCATTCACATTCTTCCAGTGTGGCAAAAGAATTGATATCCACGCTCATCTCAAACTCCAACACTGCATCCATAGAGGAGAGAAGCCGTATCTCTGCTCACAATATGGCTCAAGTTTTACTCATGTCAGTAACTCGTCAACAAATTCACACAAGTGAGAAGCTCTACCAGTGGTGAAGAGAGGAAGGAGAACATGCATGGAGTTACTATTGAGGACGCTGAGGTCATGTCCTTTGGGGTTTGTTTGTTTTTTTCTGCTGTTTTTTATTTTGTCCATGGAGACAAATTACTTGTAAGTAGTATTGTGAATAATGCTAAGCCTTCAGAATTCAGTCAATTAAGGTGCATAAACAGTGTATTTTGAGAGGTGGGTGTATATATTAGTTCTAAGATGTAGTTTTTGATATGTCTGTAAATGGTCAATAGAGTTTTTTTTCCCCCCATTTCACAAGAACTCCAATGACCACAATCCATCCTTATGCGAAGTTTTTGAAACACTGTCCGCCTACGACTTACAGAACAAGTGAATAGCATGAGACGATTTCAGACGGAGAGACAGCGATGGGGAAACTGAATTTTGGCTGTAGGTTGCTGTGCGAATGTACCAGGAGAAACACTTTGACAAGTAAACATGACATCACACCACATCTACCAACCCAGGAACTTTCTTTGAGTCACGTGACGTGAGCCAACCACATCATTTCAAACTGCTCCTCATGCTGAGTCAGGGGCCCCTTCAACATGCGTGAACTCCCAGACACCATCGATTGGTTAGTGTCACTTTGATTGATAGGTGATGCGACAGAACGAAGCCCCTCCCACCCAGAGAGTACGGCCAGTTTTGCACGCCTGGCCACGGAAGGATGTGGCATCTTTGGGGTTCAAACTCAGTCTTTGGGTGATAGGGCAAGTGCTTCTCTGTTGTTCCATTCTGGAGATAAAATATTAGTTTATTAACCAGTAGAATGCCCTCTAATTTTTATTAAAGCTATAGACAGGGTAGTCTAACAGCTAACACGGTACCCAGACAAATACCTGTAGATATTGACAAATGCAAGGTGTGTTAGATTCACCTGTTAACAAGGCAAGGCAAGTTCTTTAATAAAATGTAATTGATTTAAAGTGGTAAGTCAAAGTTCCTTGCATATATGGGATTTCAATAATGACATCCATACATGCTTTACTGGCATGTGTTGGATCATGAAATGTCTGGCAACTGTTATTTGACATTTCAACAAACAGAAAGGCTGGGTTCTTCAGTAAAAGAGTAAAAAGAGTTCTGGACCAACTTCTTGAATGGCTTGCTTTTCTTCCACAGACAGCTCTGTCGTCTTAAAGACGTTTTATCCTTTTAAATTGACCTGTGCCAGCGTTTTTGGAATGTGTTGTGGTTCCAGAGCAAGTGTGTGGCTTCAAAAAACAATGAAGTTGATTAGGTAAAATATAAAGTACCTTTGCCATTATACTGTTTTGGTTTGAATACAAGTCAAAGTAAATTGCAAATTACTGCTTCCTGTTTTTATTTGCAGAAACCTTTTGGGAATTGGGGTGGTTCTGTATGTTGTCTGATATTTTATATAAATGACAGTGTTTACTTTTTTCAAGGATACAGAAAGGACAATGAAAGACAAACGCAGCTATGCTGCTATCAGAATGCATAAATATTTTTCTTTGTTTTGATCTTTATAAATGATTGCATGCTATTGGTTTCCAGACCTTCATTCTAGAGGAAATTTTGGAAACTTTTCAGTCAGCAATCGTTATTAGCAAATTTGAAAAAATCATTGTGGGGCAAAGTAGACTATCTAGGTGCTAGATCTCAAGACTAGGGATTCGCACCCGAAAACCACCAGCGCATTCACACGACAGAAGCCATATCACTGTTGGCTGTGTGGTAACAGCTCTGCTTGACCAAGTATTCTCGAAAACCACGAGCACATTCATGCACAATAGAAGTTGTATCATGGCTCGGATTGTGAGAAGAGTGATTTCAAACTACACCAAGAAATTCACACATAAGAAACCATTTATCAGCTTATAGTCTGGGAGAAGATTTACCCTCCAGGGTCATCTCAGAACCCACCAGTACATCCATAGAGGAGAGAAGCCGTATCAGTGCACACGATGTGGAACAAATTTTGTTCCCTTTAGTAAATTCCGAAATTTCATCAATAAATTCTCACAAGATGGAAGCCATATGAGTGCTGAGGATTGGAAGATCATGTTCATAATTACTTGTGAGAACGCTGATGTCATGTCCTCGTGTTTTTTAAAAAAAAAACAAAAAAAAAAACCTTGCTAGAGTCTGGGACAAGAACACAATTGTTCAAATAAACTCTATAAAATTGCTTACAAAGTTAAGAGATTTACATCTTTAAGTACTTTTAAGATGTACAAATATGCCAATACATCAGCCATCAGCTTGACATATAAATATGACAATACAGGAAATAGTTACCTGTCTTTTATAATGAGTTGTGTGCTATTGGTCTTAATCCTTGGAAACTTCCCAGTTAACAATGGTTGTATTAATTAAATCCCAGTAAACAATGATTACATTGAATGACATGGTGGTGGACTTCCGGAGGCCCAGGCCTGCTCTGCAACCAGTCCATTGGGGGGGTTGATGTGGAGGTGGTCAGGATTTACAAGACCTGCGGCTGCAGTTGGACGACAGCCTGGACTGGTCAGCAAACACTGACGCACTTTACAGGAAGGGACGGAGCTGGATCTCTTTCCTGGTTCTGCTGGTTCTATCACAGCAGAACTGAAAGGTGAGAGTAAGGTAAGGATCTTATAAAGGTAAGTATGTAATAAAATAAAGTTAATAAAGGCAAGGATGTAAATAACCAGGGCAGTAGTAGTATTTATAACAACCTTTTTAATGAACTCTGCACAGACTCAACCTGTTGCACTCCTTATCCAAACCTCTTCTTCTATGCTATTCTTGTATTTTACTTAAAATTTCAAATTGCATCCTTAGAGCTCCCAATATTATTAAGACAGAATCCAACAAGGATAAAACAGAAAGTATATTTACTAGGCTGTGACTGCCAAAATGGTTTAAACTCAACTGATAAAGCTCAACATGAGCTCTTGCAATCTGGAGAAAAGAGATGATAGAGGAACATGAACATTGAGATTGAATTTATGGAGTTTTTCCAACTGAATCACACCACTTTTTATTTTTTTTAACACAGTATGAGACTTATTTAACAGACTATAGGGGAATTTGAGGAGATGACAGTTGCTTTCCGTCCAGCAGGGGGCGGTAAATCATCTTTCAGCTGTAAAACCATCTTAAATCGTAGAAGAGCTGCAGTTATCCAGCCGAGCTAACCATCTCTGCGTGCAGCTGTTTACATGTTTACATCACAGTTCAAGATCAAATCTGATCTAGTTAATAAAATGTAACAGCATCTGAAGTGGGTAAATGCGTTGAGCTTTAAATCCTGAGGTAAGTTAAAGAGAAACTGGTTACCTGAGTTACTGACTGGATCCCAAATGGATCTCGACTAGTGGATTTTTACCTTTTAAATAAATCTGACATTATAAATTCATCTTACTGGTAGACATTTCATTTTTTTTTATCATTTGCTTGAGCTTATGGCCAACAGTGGCTAAGGATTAAACAGCTATTTTAGTTTACCTCAGGTTAGATACATTATTACCGAACCTGAGTAATCACTGTGTCGAGTTTTGGCGGATTATTTTATATATTTATTTATTTATTTTTTGTGAAAATGCTGTTTTTGCCATTGGCCTACTAAAAACGAAGTGGGCAATAAACAAGAGCCAAGTTGTGTTATCTCTTTTCAGGCGACTGTAGATAATGCATCCTCAGAAAGTTGCCAGATTACGTCATGGATTAATTTGCATATTAAAATGTGTTACATGAACTCTTATCATCCTGTAACAGAAAAGATGAGTAATGATGATTTCGGTATCAGTGAGTACCAAAAAGATTTTTAAAAAAGGATGATGCATAATTATGGTGATGATGAATTGAGTTGTTATCATTAATAATAATAATAATAATAATAATGATAATATGGAGACAATTTATTAAATTATGTCTATTTATTTATTATGCTGAGGCAGATCTGTGGGTGGGCCTGACAACTCGATCAAATACATTTAAAAAAAATTATTATAATACAATAAAAAAAAAAGTTTGTCACGAATTACATTGAAATTGAATTGGTAATAATCAGAATTATATATTAATAGGCATGTAATGATACACCCAATTCAAATTTCAAATTTGTCACAATATTTTTGGGGGAACAAAAATAGAAATAAGAAAATCTTATTTCCAAAATTTGCAACATTTATCCTCCTATTCTTTATCCACTTCAATATTCCTTTTGTTAAATAAAAAATGTGCTTTTGTTTCATTTTCTTGATAACCAACAATAATTATTTGCAAACAGTTGTAAAGGTTAAAGTACAATATGATCGCATATTAACTAACATATTCCTTTTATTAAAAATATGAAAAAGCTTAATAAGCTTTTTCTTAATAATTATGAACCTTTTTAAAGGCCTAATCATGAAACAGCTACCATTTCCTTATCTTTGTTTTGGCTCTGGGCAGTCTATAAAACGATAGCTCTGATTTCTATTTGTTGTTGAATCTGTTTGTAAATGAGCACAAAAGCTCATTCCCAATTTAGATCTGGGTTTCTCTGCGTAGAGCTGTGTTACTTCCGCCTATGGTGACGTCACATGTATTCCTGTTATTGGACATTACTGCTGTCTAAATAACACAATTACAGCTAGGAAAAACGAAAAGTTTATTGTTGGTTCATTTTTTATTACCATGCATTTGAACCGCGATTTATCAAGATATATGTATTAATAATAATATTCAGAACTTCCTCGCTTAGACTTTATGTTAACTTGTGCACTGAGCTCCCTCATGGTTGTATTATGGTAGTGGTCACCATATTGTAAATATCTAAGCCTGTTGAAGAAAACCTGCATTGTTAAACCTCACTCAGGCCCACCCATCAGCCACTTTCTGCATCCACCACTGACTCTGTATATCTCTTTTTTTCCCCTCACTAGAAATAGTTAAGAACATGCTGCCCACAAAGGACTCCAGTGCTCAGCAAAAAACCTCTGGTACAACTTGTCCTATCTCCACTCATGTACAAATCAAGACAGAGCTTCACCACTGTTCAGAATGTGGGAAGAGTTTTACTTACCAGAGCAGTCTTCAAAAACACCAGCGCAATCACACAGGAGAGAAGCCGTATGACTGCACACAGTGCGGGAAGCGTTTTAATCGACTCGGGAATTTCAAACGGCACCAACAAATTCACACGGGAGATAAGCCGTATAAATGCTCGCAGTGCGGAAGGAGTTTTACTCAACTCTGTTACTTCAAAGAACACCAACGAATTCACACTGGAGAGAAACCGTTTCTTTGCTTACAGTGTGGAAACAGCTTTACTCAGTCGAGCACTCTTCGGAGACACCAGCGCATTCACACCGGAGAGAAGCCGTATCACTGCTCACAATGTGGACAGAATTTCACTCGGTTCAGTAGCTTCAAGAAACACCAACATATTCACACCGGAGAGAAACCGTTTATTTGCTTACAGTGTGGGAGCAGGTTTACTCACCTGGGTAATCTCAAAACACACGAACGGATCCACACAGGAGAGAGGCCGTATCACTGCTCGCAATGCGGAAAGCATTTCACTCGACTCAGTAGTTTCAAACAACACCAACAAATTCACACAGGAGAGAAACCGTTTATCTGCTTACAGTGTGGGAGCAGATTCACCCACTGTGGCACTCTCAAAACACACCAGCGCATCCATACAGGAGAGAAGCCGTATCAGTGCGCACATTGCGGAAAGAGTTTTGCGCACATGAATAATTTCCAGCGCCATCAAGGAATTCACAAGGGACAGAAACCCTACAATTGCACGCAGTGTGGGAGGAGTTTTAATCTAGAGCGTAATCTCCACGATCACCAGCGCACCCATACAGGAGAGAATCTGTTTCAGTGCTCACACTGTGGAAGGCATTTCACTCGACGCAGTAATTTCGAACAACACCAACGAATTCACACAGGAGAAAAACCATTTATCTGCTTACAGTGTGGAAGAGGTTTTACTCAGAGAGGAACTCTTAAAACACACCAAAGGACCCATACCGGCGAGAAGCCGTTTCGCTGCTCACAATGTGGAAAGAGTTTTGCCCATATGAGTACTTTTCAACGCCACCAAGGAAGTCACACGTGACAGAAATCCTGTCGGTGCTCATAAATTTGAAAGAGTTTTAATCTAGAGCACAACCTCCAAGAACACCAGTTCAATCAGACAGGAGACAAATGTATCAGTGTTCACAGTGTAGGAAGAGTTTGAATCACATGATGGCTCTCCAGTGATCCCATAGTTCATTTTTTTCCTGGTTACCTCAGCTTGCATGTTTTCTCCCACCAACCAAAATGTTTGTAGAACTGTTTGTGTTTTAGAAGTCTATATGTAAGTGGTCAGTGTGTTAATGAAATGTTGGATATACCAGTTTGAGAAGAGGTTTACTCATCAACAGCTTGCACATGGGACAGCAATGGGAAGAGCCTTGTACAGCTGAATCATGAACAACATTTAGTACTGTAAAGGCAACAATACAGGAATGATCATTTTCCTGTCTAGCACAGCACAGTGAAGTTGAAATTAAATAATGCATATGAGCTTGAAAGCAGAGGTCCAGCTTTAATTTTAAAGTGAACCGTGTAGGAATTACAGCACTTTGTATATATCCAGCCCCCGTATAAGGCACCAAACGTAATTTGACAAAGTAACATAATCATAAATTGAATTTTCATTTTTCATCGGATCTTGTTTGCAATCCTTTGCAGCCGATGAAGGCAAATCATCTGGGAACCGCAATACCATCAAGGAAAAACTGTAGCATTCCAGATCATGTTTGACCTCCTAAATTTATCACAAATACTGTTTATAAATTTGTAGAAACTACTATATTATCATGAATTAGTGATGGCTAGTAGGTAGGATTGGATGATGGTTATAATGATGGTCAATCTTGGAAGCTGAATGACCTCAAACAAATGTAACCTGAGAATTCTGTTTCAGGAAATGTTGCCAGATATTAAACAAATGAGTTTGTTTAACATTTTTAGTCTCATTATATTTGTATACATTATACATATGTATCATGCATTTTTCCATTTTGATTTCAAAGCTCGCCCACTAGCTGCACTCTGAGCTTAGGGATACAGATGATTCACAGGAGGCTCATTTATTAATCTTTTTTCTTGGATTCAAAATGAGGAAATTGCATGTTCACAAAAAAAGTCGGATATATAAAACCTTGCGTGTGCATACCTGCACAGCATTTCAGCTTTCTAAATCACAGTCTGTTTTAATATTTGCATAAATGAAAAGAGAAAAAAAACCCTCTTTCTCTGCCTGGTTACTGCCCACAAATATCCATAGTTGGTCAATGCAAATGACCGCATACGTATTTAAATGTGGAGTGTCTCATCACTCTTTGAGTGAGGTAGCAAACCTAGGACCAATTCAGCATGTAGTGCCAAGACACTGGCGACTGGAAATTTAAGTCGGCTCATTAGTCAATAATCACTACAAGGATATTTTGGTGGTATCAAAAAATACATTGTCTGATTATATATATATATATATATATATATGTATAATCATTCTGTTCCCTATTAATAGATAGTTGAATGTGTGAAGTAACATCACAGATTGACCCTCCATAGATCCAAAAAACCTGAAGGAATATAGGTGCTAGGTTTATTTTCTGCAATTACTCCATATCTTACACTGGACAAATACCAGGAACTTGATAGGTTTATAGTTTATAGATAGATATATCTATTTTATAGTTGTAAAACCATAAAATGGGTGGTGCGGTGGTTAGCACTGTCGCCTCACAGCAAGAAGGTCCTGGGTTCGATCCCCGGGTCACCCAGGATGCCTTTCTGTGC
>JAQQZR010000040.1:0-17698 GCA_030068235.1 Notoglanidium macrostoma | reverse complement strand
TGTGTGTGTGTGTGTGTGTGTGTGTGTGTGTGTGTGTGTGTTCAAATAAACGTACATCTGATAACATAAAACACATAAAGCAGAATTATGTCATAATCAAAAATAAAAGAAAGTACAAGTCATGAAATTCACATTCAGGTTTATTTTAGATATTTATTTGAGACTTTTAGACAGAAATCTGCAATAAACAATGTAATGCAATTTTATTTAGTATCATAATATAAATTTTAATTAATAAATAAAAAATTTAATTATTAATATGGCATCTCCTACAATTTGATCCAAAAGTATTTGTACAGTGACACAATTTTAATATTTTTGCCTCTGTAAAACTAAAACCGCTACAGTTTGTGCTATATTTTATCTTTTTATTTTATACGGTCTGCTTTGTCTTTCAGTTGTATCGACACCACTCAGGACTGCATATTGAGAGTTCTCATGAACCGCTGCCAAATGTAAATTTACCACTTGGAATCAACTCCAGACTTTTTATTTCCTTAATTTGTCATAACGAAGAAACAGGCCATACCTGTCCATGAAACTACTTATCTGTCAATTTTCTGATTACTTTTGAGCCTGTGAAAATGGAGTAACTGTGTACAAATTGGCTGTAATTCCTCAATGGGTCATATAATATGTTTTTGCGAATTAAAGCTGAAATTCTACACTTCAATGACATCTTCAATTCCATTGTGGTGTACAGAGGCAAAAATAAAACAATTAATTAATTAACTGTCCAAATACTTATGGACCTCACTGTGTTGGGAGCCAGCACCCTGAATTGATGCTCATAGCTTTATTCTCTGATCATTTTTGCTTTACAATGTCTTGCTTGCTTAGTTTAAACTAAGAATTTGTTATTCTGCTTCTTAAAGGTTATTGTTCGAGACTCGATAATGTTTTATTATTTTGTACTTGATTTATTTTACCTTTAATAAAACGAAGCTCCTTAGAGGGATTGGAGGACGTCCTTATGAGGTTCCCTGAACGTCCTCAAAATCCATAATAACGTTTATAATTATTGTCATATGGACATTATTTTGTAGGGTCCTGGGAATGGTACAGAGGACGTTTTCCTACGTCCTTGTAACGTCTTTACAACTTCATCATGCTATTTCAGGAACGTTTACATGTCAGCATGATGCCATTGTAAAGATGTTGCAAGGATGTTGAAAAAATGTCCTCTGTACTGTTCCCAGGACCCTACAAAATAATGTCCATATGACAATAATTATAAACGTTATTATGGATTTTGAGGACGTTCAGGGAACCTCATAAGGATGTCAATCAGACAGTCAGTTCCTTATGTTGCACTTGTAATTCCAATTACATCACAATCACAGCAGACCATCGCTGAATCATTCAGTAATCTGAGTTTATGACTTTTGAGGTCCTTTCCTGAACATTTCCTTATGATAACTTAATTCATTCTAGGATACTATACATGAGATATATAGTTTTTTTTAACTCATGTGAAAGACTAATTTAAAAGCTATCACTGTATTTGAAACATTTAATTTCATTTGAACATCTACTACTACAGCCAGGTTGTTTTTTCATCTATGTAGCCAGGTCAACATTTTAAAACAAAAGCAAATACACTTTTATTAACCATTTATTACATTTTAAAATCATACAGTATATGAATTCCAAAAGCATGTCCAACCTCTGCGCATTCTTTACCTGGAACATTAAGAAACCTGATCTTCTCTTTTAAAACTATTTTAAAATACACCAAAAATTGAAAACTGATGATTGTTTTCCTGATCTAGTTGACAAGGAAACTAAATAAGTCTAATTTGCATTTACTTTACTTTTATGTTTACATTTTATTATTCTTTATTTATTTTCCTCATGTGTGTCCTCGCTTTGCATGTGCACAGTATATAGTCACAATTTTATTTAAGTTTTTCAGCGTGCTATGACCCGGAAGTTACTGAAAGTGGTTTAGTGTATTTTATTCTACATTAGTTACCATGTCTGTGCTGGACCAGTGTGCAGGTTTACTCAAGGAGATACCCATGGGGCAGCAAGCCATACCCCAAGCAGAGATTTCAGTTAAGCCAGTCACCCTTCCTGAATCCATGCTTTCTCCTCGTCTCCCATTGCCCGGGGTTTTTTTCTGTGATGCCATCTTGTGTAAGCAATAAATTGCAGTTACCAACATGCATGAAAAATCATCTCCTGTAAATTGTCTTTTGTCACACTTACATTACGTACAGTTAGCCTCCATGCATGAAAATGATCTTTTGTCACACTTATAATACGGCTATGCATATAAATTGTATTTTGTCCGCATGCATGAAAAATCATCTACTACTGTAAATTGTATTTTTTCCCTCCATGCATGCACGAGACGTCGCACTTACATTACGTACAGTTAGCCTCCATGCATGAAAAAGCGTCTTTTTAGCCGCTATGACATGAATGAAAAATAAAAAATTCCGAAATAAAAAGAGTGAAAGCTCACACACTTACATTCCGGTTAGCTCGAGTCCGACTTTGCAACAAAAGCAGTCAATTATTGCGTCCGCTCGCGAATATTCTAATCAGCGCGATTTGATTGGCCAGAATTGGAGGCGGAGGCATCGGACTGGCGAGAAAGGGTCGCGCGCTGATTGGGCACTTCCGCCGACCCACACATTCTCCCTGCAGGTCCAGGGACCCACTTCTCTAGGCCACGGCTGCCGAAATACATGTACATAAATAAACTTCCTAGGAACTTCCTGCATGTGTGGAGGATACAGAGTTCTGCTGAGACACACAGGGAGAAAAAGACAGGTAATGTGTTTATTCTCCGTAATTTCAGCTGATTATTATTATTATTATTATTATTATTATTATTATTATTATTATTATTATTATTATTAGCAGATGTCTAATAATTCCCATGTTCCAGTTTGTTCATGTATTTAAAGCCTGTTTGAAAACACGGAAGTGACAGAAACGAAACTAAACCGGAACCGAACATTTCCTTCGTTTTATTTTGTTTCTTGTAGCAATTATTTCGGTGATAGTTTAGAAAAATGCGAAACTCGAATTCGAGATACAGTGTGGGATTTCAGAAAGCAGTAGTAGTGGCTGAAATGTTCATATTTGTGTAAAAGCAGTTGAGCTGAACACACACTGGGACATGATGTGAGATTTACTGCAGGACTCCAAACTTCTCACTCTGTCACCAAGCTCGCGCAGTGAAACACCTTTATTCTGACACGCAGGTGTGGAATATAGTTAAAGAAGGCTAAGAAAGCAGGAAGCTGCTAACTATTTAATCTTTTAATCTCATCTCTTACTGCGATCATCCAGGTGATGGCGCTCTTGGATATATGATTCATTTCATGAGTCTCTATGCAAAGTTTTTTTTTAACCCACAAATGGAAATTTCCTAAATCTTTTCTCCTAGAACTGACTTCTGTTCTTAATTCACACAAAGAAATAATAATAATAATAATAATAATAATAATAATAAGCTATTGAAATCTAGTGGAACCTTTTCCCCCGAATCTTCTGGCTAAATATGTTTTTATTTCTATAAATAATGTACTCCTGTTACTTTAGTTTGTTAGTTGCATCATCATTTCCTTGTCTGTTCCTCCTGCGTTTGTGTCTTTAGTGTTCTACATGTGCTGCTGTTGTTCACCTGAATGTTCGAACATTTTCTCCTTTTGTTATTGATAAAAACAGATGTGTGTGATAGACGATACAATGCGTCTGAATATTGCAGATTTTCACTGTTTTTGAATAAATGGACGCAAATTCGTATCCCATCAGCTCTCCAACACCAAATCAGCTCTGAAAAGTAAAAGTAAAGGCCTGTAAAGTAAAGAATGGGATATGATGAAATAAATAAATACAACACAGTAACTACAGTTTAAATGAATC
The DNA here is from genome assembly GCA_030068235.1 of Notoglanidium macrostoma. Lineage (NCBI taxonomy): Eukaryota > Metazoa > Chordata > Actinopteri > Siluriformes > Auchenoglanididae > Notoglanidium > Notoglanidium macrostoma. Next base: position 13,816 of record JAQQZR010000040.1, on the reverse strand, counting down.
AATATCATGCAATTTTAAATAATACAAACTATATTATGGGAGTTTTTACATGCTACAAATCCTTGACATCAACTCCTGTGTTTTTCTTTTAGTGTTTATTACATTTTGATGTGAATGAGGACGATTCTACATTCATAGAGGAGGATTAAATGTCCGTCTCTTCAGCTGGAAATGGAGGATGGATCAGCGTCTCCTGCATCTGCATCACAACCTCCTGGCTCTCTCCAGTCCTCCATCACGGCTCAGGGTGGTGCAGCTGTTAATGCACCTCAGCTGGTTAACTGTGACTTTAAAGAGTCTGTTAATATCATATCCAATCACATACACGTCACACAACATGAGTCACACACACCTCATACAACAGGTAAGAAACTGTTTAATAGTTTCTATTTCTGGCCTTTTACGTATAATTAACATCTCTATCTTACAGTTCTTACATGCTTCAAAAGCTCAGTGAAGATACCTGATAAGTGAATAAATAAATCTGAATATTACTTTCCTTTATTCTACATATTCTGACATATTCATATTCTGTTAACTAGCCGAGCCTCGTCAGTGACCCTGTGTGAAGACTTTCTTTACTGCCGCAATAAGAATTAAAACAGGGATAAGTGTAAATAAAATACATTATTTTTCCAGAAAAGCTACGGGCACCCCCACAAGGTCTTCGTGGTGTTTCAGTGTAATTCAGTGTAATGTCCAAGTAATTCTTCTTCTTCTTCTTCTTCTTATTATTATTATTATTATTAACATTCTTATCCCCTAACCCCTAACCCTAATTTTTCAGTTTTTTTTAACCATTTAACTACTAGAGGTGGTACCATTGGATCCAGTTGCGCATCAGTTAGCATTTCTCACATTCATGCTAAAAAATTAGCAACTCCCACAAAAGAAATATGCACTTAAGGGGAAAAAGCTTAACTACAAGCAAAAAACAACATTTTTACCTGGACAAAACACAATTTATGGACCTAAAAATGTGTTCTACAGGGGTTAAAGGGTAATTGGCTCCTTTTAATTGTTTCTACTTGTTTCATCGTACAAAGTGTAGAAAATAAATATTTATGGATACAGTATGAAAGAATGCCACTGCGGTACATTTCAGCATGAAAAGGCACTCGGATATTCTACAGGCCGTTTTCTGGAATTCTGTTTTCAATTAAAAATTATGACAAATTTGCAATCAACATGTGGAGAAATAAAGTTTGGATGATTAAAATATTCTTAAATCACATCCAATGGAAAACCCTGCTGATTTTTTCCAGCCATTTCATCTGACTTTACTGTCAGCATTTTGCTGTTAGCAGTAAAGCCAATCTGTCATTTACCCAGGAATCACTGATACACATCCAGGCCATTCACTGTCATTGCATCACTATCACTTCATTCAGTTCCTTCATTCATTTCAGCCCAAAATGAATGTGAAATACACACAAAGGAGAAACATGAGAGACTTTTTTCTAATATTTATTGCTTAATATGCAAAAACGGTTTTGCTTTAGACCTTCTTGTTTGCATTTTTTTTTTCGTTCACAAAAAATTAATGAATGTACATGCACCATAATGTCAATCAATTTACTGTTTGTTTGTTTGTTTGTTTCATTTTACCTTCTGCGTTGGTATTTGTGCTGTTGATTCTCCAATTAAGTTTACATTTAACAATGTTTGTTATATCAGTATGCTAAGTTAGATGTTTAAAAAATTAAGTTGCTGCACAATTTGCTGTGTCATAATAGAAGGGCAAGATTCTAGACATATAATTGTTATATTTGGGATGGGATGTGGTTTTTATAAAATTGTATGTCATCACAAATTTGTAAACTGTTTTGATCAAAAAGGTTTCATAAGTTTGCAGCTTTGCAATGAATCCTTAAAGAACCCTTGAAGAACTTTTTTTTTTCTTAAAGTACAGTGGGCAGTTTATGTTAGATGTAAATGTTATTCTCCAGACAAATTCAGTTAATATATACATATATAATACTTGGCTTCCAAAGTGGGGTTCTACTAAGAATCCATTCTAATAGACTATTCTAAAAACATCAAGGGTTCTAACAGAGGAACAAGTGAAAAAAGGGTATAAAGAGTTTGAGAATAACACAGTTTTCTTTCTTTTTTTAAAGGCTTTAATCGAATAGTTGCTCTCTGAGACATTTAGGAGACAAACTGAATTAATTACTAAAGTAACCTTTTGTGATTAATAAGGACAAATGAATAACAAAATATTCTTGTCAAAATGTCATCCGAAAGTGTAATCCATGTTCACATGAACGCAGCTCAACAGCCCTGTATTTTCATCTCTCCTGACATGTGGTTATTTATTTTTCAGCTCCTGACATTATATTAAGGGTCAGTGAGAAGCTGAAATCTAATCTGAGGAAGAAATACGAGCCCATCTTTGAGGGGATTGCTAAAAGGGGGAACCCAGCTCTCTTCAGGGAGATTTACACAGAGCTCTACATCACAGTGGGAGAGACGGAAGGCGTGAATAAGGAGCATGAGGTTTGGCAGATTGACCCTGCATTCAAGACACCTCATGAACAGGACACGCCAATCGACTGCAACGAAATATTCAACCCATTAAACCAGCAAAATTTAATCAGAACTGTGATGACTAAAGGTGTTGCTGGAATTGGAAAAACTGTCTCAGTGCAGAAGTTTATCCTTGACTGGGCTGAAAAAAAAGCCAATCAGGATATCGATCTTTTGTTTGTTTTGCCTTTCCGGGAACTGAACCGCATCATAAAGGAGGAGTGCAGTCTCCATGAGCTTCTACGTGACTTTCACTCTGAACTTAAAGAATTTGATGATGTAAAATATTATGGAAATTGTAAAACTTTATTCATTTTTGATGGTCTAGATGAAAGCAAGCTTCCATTTCATTTTGAAAAGAAAAGAGTCTCAAATGTTTCCAAATCAGCATCTCTGGATGAGCTGATCACCAACATCATCGAAGGGAATCTGCTTCCCTCTGCTTTGGTGTGGATAACTTCACGACCGGCTGCAGTAGACAATATCCTTGCACATCTGATCCATCGTATGACTGAAATACGAGGATTCACAGACTTCCATAAGGAGTTCTACTTCAAAAAAAGGATCAGTGACGAAAACTTGGCCGACAGGATCATCTCACATGTAAAAGATGTGAGGACCCTTCAGATCATGTGCCATATACCAGTCTTCTGTTGGATCATAGCTACGGTTCTGGAAAACATGCTAAAGAACGTGAAAAGTGAAAGAATCCCATCATCTCTTACTGAGATGTACACACGCTTTTTGCTTATCCAGACAAATGAAAGACAGAGAAAATATCTCGGAAAGACAGAAAGGGATCCATCAAGGCTATCTGATGCTGATGTTCAGATCATCCGGAAACTTGGGAAGCTGGCTTTTGAAAATCTTATGAAACGCAACATTGTGTTTTCAGAAGATGATCTAAGAGAATATGGTATTGATGTGACTGAAGCCTCAGTGAGGTCAGGAGTGTTTACTGAGATTGCCAGAGAGGAGGATCCGATGTTTTCAGTAAAGACGTACAGCTTTGTGCATTTAAGCTTTCAGGAGTATCTTGCAGCCTTCTTTGTCTTCTACACATTTGCTGTTGAAGGAATTAGCTTGATATCAGACAAAAATGCCAGATTATATCAACATGTGACCGTTTATGATAAGTTATGGGACCACAAGGAATTTGGATTGATCCTATCTAATCCTGTTCCTGCTGCTCTTGCTGCAGCTCATGATGATGATGATGAGTACAATAATGATTCGCACTTTAAACAGATGGTTACTCAAGGTCATTTAACATTGCATGAGTTACAAAAAAATGCAATACACAGTGCCATAAAGAGTAGGAGTGGGCATTTGGATCTTTTCCTTCGCTTCCTCCTTGGTCTCTCAATGGAGTCCAATTTTTTGAAGTCCTTCAATTTGAAAGTAAAGCAGGAGGACATTGATCAGACTAGGCAATACATCAAAAACCTGTTCAGAGAAAAATATGAAAGTAAAACTCCTTCCTCAGAGAGATGCATAAATCTTTTTCATTGTCTTCTGGAGCTGAATGATCACTCCATGGCAGAGGAAATCCAAAGATTTCTGAGCACAGAAAACCAAACTGACTCAAACTTAACAGCAGCACAGTGCTCCACCTTGGCCTACATCATCCTGATGTCTAAGGAGGTCCTGGGAGAATTGGATCTGAACAAATACAACACATCTGAGGAGGGTCGTAGAAGGCTTGTCCCAGCTGTGAGGAACTGCAGAAAGGCTCTGTGAGTAAAGCTTCCTTTTTCTCAGTAAGATTTAAATTTACTTTCTATGTGCATAAATTCTCAATTGACCATTTTATTTGTAGTGAATATTTTTAGTTTACTAGTTATTGTCACATAGGCGGAGTGTAGCTGGACGCATGCACAGGTAAAAAAAAACTCAAACATGTACTTAGACTCGGGTGTGAACTTGGACATGATGACAACGTTGTTTTCAAGACCTGGTGGAGGGGTGATGCCATCATCCTCCAAGCTTGGCAGAGGAGCGATCATGTCATCCTCAAAACCTGGTGAAGGAGCAAAGACATCCTCAGAATCCCCCAGAGAGGTGACTACATCATCCTTAAAGCCAAGCCTTTTTGCTTCTGGAGGGGTCTCTGGAGCACTAGCCATTCTTCCAGCCACTGAAGGGGACTCTGGAGTGGTTGCCTCCTTCTTGGCCTCTGGAGGGGGCTCTGGAGCAGGTACTCCACTTTGAGCCATTAAGGAGATCTCTGGAATGCAGGCTGCCTTCTCAGCCTGCCTAGGGAACTCTGGGGTGTGCTTGTTGTTAAGAGCCTCGTGGAACCATGTGAGCATTTCTCCAAAGCCCCTGGAATCACTAAGGCATGGATTGCCTTATCTCAGGCTCCACTGAGATAAGGTGCCCAGCCCACTGGTACGCTCCAGTGAGCCACTCAGTCATGTACCTCACCCACAAGCTTTCAGTAGGTCTGGGCTCCACCATGCTCTGATAAAGCACATAGCACTGAAGAAGGAACTGGGTGGGCCGAGCGTTAGTGCCATTGTAGGGATCTGGTAGTCTCTGGTTCTAATACTGTTGGACTAGGCGTGGCCTGTCATGTGATACAGAGCCCGGGAATGTGCATCGGCCATCTTGGCTGGGAGCATACTGGGAACTGTAGTCCATAATTTTAGTTCATGGCATAATGTGGCTGTGGTGGACTGGCGACCTGCCCAGGGTGCACCCCGCCTCTCGCCCGAAGATGCTGGGATTGGCTCCAGCTTCCCCACGACCCAGACGGATAAAGCGGTATAGTTAATGGATGGATGGATATGTGGCTGGTGTGTTTAGATGCCAGTCGGAATAAATTGTCTTATAGTAATTCTCCGACCAGAGTCGTTGCTAGACACTGGGAGACAGGCCCCCATTATTCAAATCTAATTTTCTTTAATGCCTGCTGTGTATAGTCATTTAATCACTCCTCAATCCTGATTCTTTATGTTTCATGTGCTGATACACAGATTGCTGCATGCACCCTGCTGGGCACCAGATTTACTACACCGCACTGCAAGTCCACACTGGTTCAAAAACTTGCCTACACGAGCTGAGACTTGATTGTAGCCTCAGCACACATTGATAAATGCTGAAATTTGCGTGAAAATGACTGTGCACCCAGTTTTCTGTGTTAGATTAGTTTTATTTTGGAAATGTCTTTTGACTTATAAATATGAACTGTGTTTCTGCAGAATGTCTGGCTGTAGACTGACAGAACATTGCTATAAGGCTTTGGCTGCTGCACTTCAGGATAAAAACTCACCCTTAAGAGAGCTGGACCTCAGCCACAATTCTGATTTAGCTTTGTTTCTGTATTGTCTCGAGCCTGGCCTGAACAGCCCTTATTGCAGGCTGGAGAACCTGAACATCAGTTACACTGACATGTATATTTCAGGAGCACCTATTCTCCATGCTGTCCTGATGGGCCCCCATCCTCAGCCACATACACTAAAGTAAGTATAACCATGGATCGCTCATGATAATCATTGAAATGAACATCACTATGTTAACACAAATGTTACCGATATCTGACCTTAGTCAAACCAATAAGTATTAGTATAACTGACATGACAGTAAATAATGCACTCACTTAAACCTGTGTGTGATGTGCTCCATATCAAACATTCATTCTATACATTCTTTACCTTTTTGCAGGCTCTGTGCATGTTCCATTTTAGATAACAGCGCAGAGACATTGTTTTCAGCGTTTCAGTCGTCCCCATGTCAACTGAAAGAGCTGGACGTCAGCTACAACAGCTTAACCTTGGAAGGAGTGGAACAGGTCCTAAAGGGTCTTCAGAGTCCCAGCTGTTGTCTTGAAGTATTAAGGTGAAAGAAATTTACAACTTTTGACAAAGAAGGTTAGACCTTTTACCTTTTAAATAGCCATCTCCATCATTAAAAAAAACTTTAACTTTAACTATATACAACACAAAACTAATGCTAAGGAGGAAGACTAGAAGACTAGAAAGCACAAACATGGATCTCTATATGCTTGTGCATCAATGTCACTAATAACATTTGGCTTAGTAATGAAATAACTTAACAGAATGAGAGAATTCCCTGAAATTGTGTTTCTGACAAGGCATTGACTGGACTGTTTAAAAAACACTTTTAGAAATGTACCCCTAATAAAAATTTATTTTCATGCATTTCATGCATAAATATTGAGAAGGAAGGAAGGGTTTGGTTTGTTTCATCATATAATTTGCACATGAGTATACCAGCCACCAAAATCATATCAGATACCTACTACCATAATTACTTACCACGATTCATTATAGTTAAAATACAACACTCTATTCACTGAACACACAAAATTACAACACTGCCATATAACAATGCCGCAGCCTCCGATGCCAGGAGACACACTGACTTGTGACTAAATCGGACACCACAGCCAGTTCATCATTTCTTACCAGTGTTTACTAATATCACTGTAAAATGTGATTTACAGACTGTCTGGCAGTCAGATCAGTGCCGAGAGCTGTACTTATCTGGCAAAAGCCCTCGAGTGGTCATTTCTGAGAGAGCTGATCCTGGACAACTGCAGCATTGGTGATGTGGGAGTGAAACATCTCTGCCCCGGACTAAGGAGTCCTCGCTGTCAGCTACAGACACTGGGGTGAGAACCAGTCTCATTTACTATGGGTTTTTTTGCATACGAGAAGAAATACTTGTATGAATTAAACTGTCACAAAGATAAAAATGTTTCAGAACAAGCAGATAAGTTAAATGATTAGCTGAACATTAGCGATGTGGTGCCTTTCCTATACGTCTGTCCTGACGAACCTGTGAAGATTTTCAAAATAACATATCCACATATCTAAACGATGGCATACATTAACCAGTTACTAGATACAGTCTCTTTGGCATACCCAAAGTCTCCTTCCATTCTCCTGCAATGAGATGAACCAGCACAAACAAACCCCAGGCAACAAGCAATCTGTAAGAAAGCCAAATCCCATCACCTCCATATACCACAGTAATCCTGATAGGTCAGCTGAACTTCACTAACACTAGAGTAAACTACCACGAGGGTGCCTGCTGGTTGTACATCTCCAAGTGAGAGCAATGAATGTAACAAATTAATCTGAGTGACTTGCAGTCAGTCCATCTGTTGTAGAGTTGAGACATGGCAAAAGGTTTAAGAGTTTTGTTGGCAACTAAATGAGCACCGTAACGCAGCTGCAGGTGGTGAGCAGTCCAACGGCGGTTATTTTATAGCATTTTGCATTCAAATACATAATGTTCATGCAACAGCTGTTAAAAGAAACATTAGACCAACTATTCCATGGCGAGATCATTGGTTATTGATGAAAACAATAAGCATAAGCCACAAAACAACCACAACACGTTACTGCCTTTAGCCTGTTTCCAAGCTGTGCAAGCCGAGCACCGGCTTCCCTGCACCTAACAGCCAAATACAGTGAGAAGGAAGCAGCTAAGTAAGCTTTCATCTTATTGACTGGTTATTATAGCCTAGTGAAGGGCAGAAACTGACTGAAGCTTATCAAAAGGAGTCTGATGAAGGGAGAAAAATTCATAGAGAGAGTGAAAAATCCAGTTAGATGGAAAACAGAAAAAATGAGCCTGGAAAAATGATTCATCAAACAAACAAACCCACACAGAAAAAAGACAACACATTGGCGAGAAACAGCAACAAGACGCACTTGGCATACTCTTAACTGGAACACGTATGCATTTGTCTTGTTAGTTCCTGAAAATGAAAGACTAGTTCGAATTAAGGCTGCTAAAAGAAAGTGGGTGAATACTTCAATTACACAGTTTTTGTCTCAACCTCCTCATCCTGCCTGCTACATCTGTGATGCATGAGCTCTGAAACCCCGCAAGAGGCGGTGAGATCCATCATAGCCGTGCCCTGTTACTCTACCCGAGGCTGCCTACAAAATATGACCAACAATTTACAAACCTCTATTTTGCCTTGCTTGATTTGTGCATCATTGAATGCCAACAACAAATACTAAAATAGAGGTACTTGAGGCTTTTGTGGATAACCATTTCATTCTGATTATGGCTGACAAAAGCACTCTGGATAACTCTTCAAACCCAAACATACTGAAATTGAGGTCAGTATTCCCAGATCCACTCACAATAAGCTTTCCCTGCTTGAAAGAAATTAAAGTGTATTTTCCAGACGTAGAAACTTCTAGAACTTGAAATGATCAATCCCAGAATGCAGTGTCTCTGCAGTACGATACTGCATTAAGGATGGAGCAGGCTGAAAAGAGAAAACTGTTGTATATTTACAGCCATTCTGTAAAAGACACAGCATGGCATTGTTTTAATTAAAATACAGTAAAATATTGCTAGAAATTACCTGCACATTAAATCTAGCACATTGTACTAGCTGTGTGATTTCTGGAATTATTGTGGAAAGACAATTTTGTCACAGTCTGCCTCACCTTCAGCTTCATCTTCTCTCTTTCAGGTTGTCGGGATGTTTAATTAGTGAAGAAGGCTGCTGTAGTTTGGCTTCAGCTCTGAGCTCAAATCCATCATCAGTCCTGAGAAATCTCGATCTGAGCTACAATCATCCAGGAGAGGAAGGAGAAAAGCTGCTCTCAAAGCTACTGAATGATACAAACTTCAAACTGCAGACTTTAAGGTACATGAAATTAGATTTATAAAGGTAAATATGTATATTTGATTATAGTTATTCAATTTATTACTTTAATGCATTGTAATATTCTATCAAACAACAAATGAGTCATCGACATGTGGTCAGGAAGTACAGCTTCACAGTTTCAGATTCCTCATAACCATGATTTTCTTTAAAGCAAATCAACAAATATACATTTACATTTGGCATATTCTTTTATTTAAAATGGCTTGAAAGCAGAAGCCAGTCAAAGCTCGGTATAAAAGTTTGCATGCCTCATAAATCAGCACGTATTATACAGAATGTCACCTAATATTAGTTAGCTAGCTAAAAAATAAGTTCTTCTTGAAGAAAAAAATAAACAGTCACAGTATAATTCAGACCAGACATCAAAAGCACTTAGTGTGAATTACTATTACTATTACTATTACACTGTGTGGGTGTGTGTGTGTGTGTGTGGGTGTGTGTGGGTGTGTGTGTGTGTGTGTGGGTGTAGATTGGACCATTGTGGGCAGTCACGTCTAACAGCTGGTCTCTGGAAATGTGAGTGTTTATGAAAAGTTTTATTTCCAGATTTTGCTTTATTTATATACTGTCCACTTAATGGTCGTAAAATGCATATAAGGAATGGAACATCATGTACAGTTGAGGCTGAAGATATTCAGTCTCCTTTTTTAACAATTCCTCACAATTTGTACATCACATTGAAACATTGGGAATCTCAGAAAAGCTCCAATAAACTAGCCTGCTAATGGCCAGCTACTTCTGTGCACTGCAACTCCACATCTCAACTTTTACTTTCCCATTTGATGGTACCACAAGCATCTGTATAAACATCTGTATGGAAATGTAAAAATCGTGGGAGCACACAGACACTATCATTCAGGAAAGAGGCACAATTGAACTCCCTGGTTTTTCAATTAATTTACCGTCACCATCTTACTGTTTTATTAGAAATTAAATCTTATTAAATTTAGTCTAAAATGAATCTGAAACGATGAAAAAAGACAAAAAGGAGAAATGTGACCGGTTTCTCTTACTGTAATATTCATGGTTTTAAATCCAAAAACTGTTTTGTTTTTAACATCTTTGTTCAAAAAGAACACGTGAGCACAATGTACATAGTCCAAGGTATGATAATCAGACAATCAAGTATCCCAGGAATCAGTAACTGTACCATTCCTTATATGTTGACATACATAGCCTGCAACAGCATGTACACACCATTTAAATAATAAACCAGCCTTTTAAGTCCAACAAAGGGTTAACATGTATGTATTTTCCCCTAGACTACCAAGAGCTCAACATCGGTTGCGTCACGCATCATGTCATATGCTCTCAAGACAGGAAAGGAGTTGCTTGGTATCCAGGGGTGAAACATTCATCAGATTGGGAAATACCAACATCCAGAGAGCAAACCAAATGGGAAAAGGCCTGCTGCAGGGAAAAACTGACAGATGGAAGGTTTTATTGGGAGGTGCAATGGACTGGCTCGGTCACTATTGCATTAAAGGAGGACAAGGACAGGGGACAATCTTTAGAGGTAGTCTTGGACAATGGCCAGTGTTATGCCAACCATTCAGAAAAAACACATGTGAAAATTCAGTCATATACATGTCATGATTCAAACACATTTGGAGTGTATCTGGACCTCCCAGGAAGTACCGTGTCCTTTTACTGGATCTATTCTTGGGGTATGAAACACTTCTACACGTTCCAAACCACCTTCAATGAACCAGTGATCCCTGAATTCTGGGTAGCAAAACCGACTGAGAATGAAGCTGTAGGATCCACCGTCATTGTAACACAATATCCTGATTCTGTCCAGCGTACTTCTGCAGATCTGACTGAGCAACTTAAGAAAATGTTAGAAAATGAGTTCCAGAGGCACTTCCCCTACAAATATAAAAAAAAAATGTAACCACAAGCAGGATTGTCATGCCCTCGCACCTACTGAGTTGTCACCAGATTAACAAAAGTTAATAGTGTGCTTTTGTACTAAGCTGAGATGGGTGAAAAAGCCACTTTTTCTGTTGCCAGATGGTGGCGTTATACGCAAGAATCACTCTGGTCATGTGGACATCACAACCATCATAACCAGCGAGCTGTGACATTTGGGCTGTATGAAGTAGTGCATGCTGTGTGTTCTGTACCGCTGCAGTCATTGTACACTTTGGTTTTGAAAGCTAGTACTTTGTGAATGCCTTTTTTTCTGTTGCATTATTGTTTATATTAAAGGCTGTCTAAATGTGTGTGTATGCCAGTCCTCCCGTAGTGTGTGTGCGTGTGGGCCCTGAAATATTCCTAGCACTCTTTTACAGATGGCACTACATTACTTTTATTCTGGCGAAGCACGATGGGAGCTCCACACAAAGAGTAGTCTAGGGGACCACAACCACCTTAATCTGCCCCTGCTAATGAGCAAGAGTAATGTAGCTGTGGAAATAAACATGCTCATTTAATGCATCTACACTCATGTTGAGAACAGCTGTACACACGGTAAGACAGCGGGGCAGGATGCTCGGTCATTGAATGTTTATTGACAAATCCTCAGAAAAGGTGTTTGGAAAGGCTAAAACTTCCCAACCTTTAAAAGACTTTAAAAACACTTTTATATGCAAAGAACTATTAAAAGAAAATATAGTTTGTTTGGAACATAAATGTCATCGTATATCATGTTTTATTCTTCTGTTTATTTTAACTCTGTGTAGTAATTAAGGGTAGAAATTGAATTTTTTTTATTGCTAAGACATTTTAAAGCTTTCAAAATACGAATAAAAATGTAGAACAAATACAAGGTTAGAAATGTTTCCTGCTTGAAATGACAGTTTAGTGCTTCAAACATTGATTTCATCAGAGAATCCTCCATTTGCAGTAATTACAGCCTTTGGCATTCTACCGTGTTTCCCCGTAAATAAGACAGGGTTAATATATTAATTTTTGCTCCAAAAGTTAGGGCTTATGTTCAGGGGATGTCTTATTTTCCCATGTACAACAAACTACAGTACATTTACCGGTATTCATGAACAAACATCCACTTTTATTCAAATGGAGCAGTGCTTTGGGTCATTTTCCTGTTGTAGCATGAAACTGGCTCTTGCATGGATGGTGTTGGTCAAAACCCTGTTCAAGTTTCCTTTTACCATTTACAAATTTCCCACTTTACCAGCATTCCCAGACCTTCATGCTTCCATCTGTCCATAACACCTTTTTTCCCCTTCCTTATATATCTTTCTATCCTGGTTAGAGGCATTCTGCACTGTTCTGTGAAGGGAGTAGTACCAGGGCTGGTCAGTGGCATAGGCGACAAAGACGCAAACTGTCAGGGGGGCACCACCAAGAATACGTTTTTTCTTCTTGGTGTGTGCCATCTTATGGCAACAACAGAGTGCCATATTAATTACAATAATAAACATATGGTGTCCTCTGAACTGTCAGTCACAAGTTGACAACATGATGATCTAAACTTTGCCTGCTATCATGATGTGATACATGCACCCAGTGCCATGGCCCATATTACATACTATTCTCCAAGACTAGCATCTAACTCTTCCTTTGAGTTGCAGCTGCAAAATGAGTCAAACAAAGACGAAATTATCAGACGCACAAGACAGGAAGAGGTGCAACGAACATGACCAGAGGAAAGAACAATATAGTGGACTAACTAACCAGCCAGGTAGTTAGCAAGAAAAGCTCCCAATTCGATTCACATCAGAATTGCGTTTTTCTGTACGCCACTTGTTACAAGTCCTGCATATTTGCCAAGTTACTGTACATATTTCCACAGCTAATGTATGCGAGTAGCCAAACTGGATGCACAAAAAGCGAAATGGTTCAAGAAAAAATTGACTTATGACAGTGACAAGTATCCTAATTCATTTGAATCTAGCAGCAATACTTTTGGCCTATTTCACTTTCCGTGTGCTTGGAGTGCTTGGATGCTTCTGGAAGTTCCATCAACACACAATGCTTCCTCAAGGGGGAGCTTTAATTCATGAAGGGAAAGGAATCAGCTGCTTCACTGGTAGGAACCAGCCAGATTAATTCCATAGCAGGCCTCCTGCTTACATTGGTTTCTTATGTAAAATCATCACAATATGATTATACCTCTTTTGATGATGTGACCGTAGTCTACCTTGAGCTAGCTTTATAAGTATAGCCTATGTTCTTCCAGTTAGCTAGCTAGCAACCAGCTATCTTGTTCACAATTCATGTAGCCTATAAAATGTTGCATTTTATGCCATTTCATGTTTACTTTTTTCTATCAGCTACCTTTGCTGCATGAACGGTAAGATTTTACCTAGTTAGCTAGCTGACAGTACAGTACTTGGATTTCAGCCTATTGTTCATATTACATTAAAAATGTAATGCAACAACAAAATGCATTACGATTTGTAATGTATCTACACCTTCAGAATATATACGTTACTTTAATATAAATTTCTTCAACCCTTTGCTTTATTAACTAGTGAAGTATAACCTATTGAGTGAAGGAACATTTGCATTTGAGTGTGGGTGTGTGTAAGAGCATGTCTTTATCTGTCTGTGTTAAAGGCTGTATGTCTAGTCAAATCATGTCAAGTCAAGTGGCTTTTATTGTCATTTCAACTATATACATGTAATACAGTTTACAGTGAAACAAGACAGCGTTTC
>JAQQZR010000039.1:25628259-25642040 GCA_030068235.1 Notoglanidium macrostoma | reverse complement strand
TTTTTAATAAATTTGCAAAAACCTCAAGTAAACTTTTTTCACGTTGTCATTATGGGGTGTTGTGTGTAGAATTCTGATGAAAAAATGAATTTAATCCATTTTGGAATAAGGCTGTAACATAACAAAATGTGGAAAAAGTGACGTGCTGTGAATACTTTCCGGATGCACTGTAGCTGCTATAACGTGATTGAGAACAGGAACTAACTTCTTTCACTGCTTTTCTACAATGTTGCATTGCAAAATTAAACAAAGAGCACCTGCAAATCCTAGACAGTTATCATACCCTGTTTACCGCAATCACAATCCTAAATCTAAATCTCAATTCTAAACCCTGATCCCTAACTTTACTACACTACAATATGAGCTGCTTTAGTTGTAGTTATACAGAAATGACAATGAAATTGCATTCATTTTTAATAGAAATGGTTAAAAAATATTTACCAGCACAGTAAGATGCTTCATCCAGCCTGAATCCTTCTGGGCATTTCTCTCCATCACCATCTACAGAAAAAAATAAAACATGCATGTGCTGGTAAATGTTATAATAATGTAACAAAACTGAAGCATTTTAAAATATTTTTTACTTTTACTGATATTACTGATACATGACCACGATGAACCTGATTAGTAGTGATTAGTACTGTTGTATTATTAGTATGGTTGTGATGTTCTGACGTGGGAGCAACAGTGTGGCCATGATTACCAATGTGAGAATAGTGATTTGTAATGCTGAATTATTAGTATTGTTGGAATGTTCTGACCTGGCAGTGATAACATGGCTGTGATGTGAAAGTCCAGCCTCAGGTTAAGCATGTTGTAGGAGCTGCTGATATTTGACAGACGAATTTGCTGCAGTAGAGGACTGAAACGTTTCACTGATCCATCAAACACCAGTGAGTGATTACAGCGTAGAGTCAGCACTGTGTAAACCCCCCGCTGCAAAGAACTCTGGGTAGACCAGGAGTAAATTTGACCAGAGCCGACCTGCACATAGGTCTCTTCAAAGTCCTACAGAGACAAGGACATTTATCGAAGATTATATTTATTCCACATTAGGCACATCTGATTAATGTTAATGTATCAATGATTAATGTAAATGTTTAATCAAGTTTAGATTCAGACCTGCTGATGTAGCACTGGAGATAATATTACCGCAGGAATAAATCCATCAATGACCACATCCACTAGCAAAACTCCCTCTGCGTCCACACCTCTCGCCACATGGGTTATCTTTAAGATCTCTCCTACACACACACAATAATCAAAGATGAATAAAATATTTTAGCAATGAAATATTTTACACAAGGAACAGAGTTGGCTCACAGGGCTGAACTGCTCCTTATACACAAATCACAGTTTCAAACCTTTTATTGCTTATTTATTTTTGAGTCTCTTGTCTTTGTAAATGTATTTTAATCCTGTCTGGAAAAGTTTACCTGTGTGAAACTCCAGTTGAGATTCCTGTCTGAAGTTCCCATGGCTGATGGAGAAGCCATTCTTTGTTCCGGCTGATTCATAAACAGTCGTCCAGTAAATTGGAGCCAATGCAGATACAAGAACTTTCAGCAAAGGACCTGCAAACAGATAAGCACATGAGCACACATGCACCCGCACACACACTCACACACACATGAACTCTTTAGCCCTTACTTGTTAATTGTCCTCCTGAGCACTTTTCTTCTCTTTACATTAAATTTTATAAAGTGGTTTTCTTAGATTTTGACATGAGTGGATCAGGTTTCTTGAGGATCTGTTAATATAGCTCTACCTCATGAGAGGAACAGACTTCACTGATCAGATCTTTAACTTCATTTCTTCCTAATATCTGTACTGTAGTTTCCAGTCAGACTCACTGCTGAAAAGTTGGCAGGCATCAGCTCTCTACACCATATATACCACTTGTGTATGTGTATGTGTGTGTGAGTGATTGTGTGTAAAACCACAGGGTGCCAGAAAGCAGGTAGACATTGAATCTGTTTCTCAAAACCATCACAGACACACCCCCTCATAAATGCCACATGTTACATACATTTACCATAAATTTAAAGAACTTTACTGGCAAGTCTGTCTGCTGCCAGCAAATTACAGTTTAAATTTTACAGTAAATGTTTTAGTGTGGGACTCATAACTAACAACCTCTGAATCTTTAGTTTCTCCAAAAGTACAAGCAAAGCAACTACCTATTGTTCAATATCGTCAGTGAAGTTGGAAGTCACATTTGTTTTGTTTATCCATAAGCTAACTAAAGAATTTAAAATGTGCGTGTTTGTGTGTTTGTTTGTGAGTGAACCTCACCCACACTGGGAGGAACATTCTCCATATGCGCCTCCAGTGTGCTGCTCTCCAAGTTCTCACTGATGTTCACCTCAAGGAAGGAAAGACCAAACTCATGATCATTCACCATCCCGATCACACTGGCACGTGCCCTGCGGAGGGAGTCTCCTAAGGAAATATAGACAAGACAGACCGAGAGATACAGAGAGAATGATATGCATGACTGTACTTTTTTTTTCTATTTGTTTAATGTAAAAAAAAAATAAAAATACAGTGGCAAGAAAAAGTATGTGAACCTTTTGGAAGGTCATAGTTTTCAGCATTAATTTGTCATAAAATGTAATCTGATCTTCATCTAAGTCAAGGGTATTGACAAATATAATGTGCCTTATTGAGAACAACCATAAAAAAACTCATAGTGCTAATGGAAAAAGTCTGTGAACCCTTGAGTGAATGACCTCAAAAAGCTAATTGGAGTCAGGTGTTAGCATACCTGGTGTCTTGTTAAGAAAATGAGTTTGAAGGTGTGGACTCGAGCTTCTTTGACTGATAAAAACCACTCAAATGTTTTGAGTTTTAAACGCACAAGAAGAATACGCTTATGTGAACCACTGCATATCATCATGAAAACATCATCCCAACCGTAAAGAATGGTGGAGGAAACATCATGATTTGGGCCTGCTTTGCTGCATCAGGGCCTGGCCAGCTTTCAGTCATTGAGGGGAAGATGAATTCCCAAGTGTGTCAAAAGATTCTTCAGTATAATGTGAGAATGTTTGTATGTCAGCTGAGACTCTGTAGAAATTGAGTGATGCAACAGGACAATGACCCAAAACACTGGGGCAAGTCCAGAATGGCTTCAGAAGAACAAAATCCACCTTTTGGAGTGGCCAAGTCAGAGCCCAGACCTCAACCCAATAGAGATGCTATGGGATGACTTGAAGAGAGCCATGCACATGAGACGTCCAAAGAATATGACAGAGCTAAAGCAGTTCTGCCAGGAAGAATGGGCTAAAATTCCTCCTGAACGATGTGCAGGTCTGATCCACAGCTACAGGAAGCGCCTGGTTGAGGTTATTGCTGCCAAGGGGGGGTCAAGCAGATATTAATTCCAAGGGTTCACATACTTTTTCCACTAGCACTATGAGTTTTTTTTATTTTTTTTCTCAATAAAGACATGAAAGATCAGACTTTTTCTTTTATTATTTTAGGAACATTATAGTTATCAATACCCTTGACTTACATAAAGATCAGATCACATTTTATGACAAATTGACAAATACAGAAAACCATGAACTTTCAAAAGGTTCACATACTTTTTCTTGCCACTGTAAATAACTAACCTGAACACAAGGATGCCTGGCAATGCCTGGACTCCACACCTGGACCCTCACATGCTACCCCCCCATTGGTTGTTGCTGGGTTATTGCAAAATCTGGTTCGCTGTTGGAGGCCACGCCCACATGTGACACTGCATGGCCCCCATTGCTCCCAGTGAGAGTAACTGCCTGCAACTGCAGCACAAAGATTACCAAATGTGCAATAAACTGATTACTGGTTAAACTGAATAATGATGAAATTACCAGATTAAATTGATTATAAAAAAAATGATTACTGAATAAACTGATTATTGTAATAATTATAACAGAAACAGCAGAATGCAGTGATAATGGTGAATAACTCACCCTGTACTCTCAGAGATATCGTCCTATCTACAACTCCCACCTCATTTTCTGCAACACACTGATACTCTCCTGAATCCGTGCTCTGACACACACACAAGACTCTCTAAATATCATTCCACAGTCATGTGCAGCTGTACTCAGACATTATAATGTAGTAACAGATAAAGTAGAAATACAGGATGGTTACCAAGGCACTGTACAAAATGAGAGAGCCATTATGGAGACGATGACGATGCTCAGTGACCTGAAGCAGGTGGCCATCTTTAAACCAGCGCAACACCGGAGCTGGAGCTCCTCTAACAGGACAATCCAACACAACTACAGCACCATGAGAGACAAACTGAGACACATGACTATCTCCTCTTAGAACTGGAGGCTCTATAGAGAGAAAGACAGAGAGAGAAAGAGTGAGAGAGAGCAACAGAGAGACAGAATGAGACCAAGACCCAGAAACAGAATAACAGACTGAGAAAGTGAGACAGAGAGAAAGAGAGAGACCAAGATAATGGGGCAGAGATAGAGCCAGAGAATGAGTGAGAAAGTGAGGGAGACTGAGAATGTCTCCCTCTCTCAGTCACCTGTATGTAAAACTCACCTGTGATGCGGATGAATGCTAGAGCTTGGTTGATGCCAACGCTGTTCTCCGCAGTACATGTGTAAGATCCTGAATCCCTCACTGTTACATTCCTAATAATCAGGAAACTTCGACCTGCTTCATCCACACGGAATCCTG
Source organism: Notoglanidium macrostoma (assembly GCA_030068235.1). Taxonomy (NCBI): domain Eukaryota; kingdom Metazoa; phylum Chordata; class Actinopteri; order Siluriformes; family Auchenoglanididae; genus Notoglanidium; species Notoglanidium macrostoma. The sequence continues at coordinate 25,637,348 of JAQQZR010000039.1, read as the reverse complement.
ACCAAGAGGAGGAGGGAATATCATACAGGTAGTTCTCAGTGAACAAACATGGATGATGGAAGATGTGTGTCCAGATGGGAGTTATCTCAGAAAATATTTATGAGTGTTTTATTCAATCGTCAATGTTTTTATTTAATTCAAGTGGTTAACTTGTCTAACTGTCAGTTATGTTGATACTTTTTCTGAAAGACTCTTTTTTGTATGCTATCGTTATCGATCCTAAGCATTAGCTAACGATTTTATTGCTCTCTGTGATAGTTAGTTTGGGTATTTAAATTTTTAAATGATACCTTGGTTGTTATTAGTATCCTGGAGGTTTAATGTCTTTGGGGTATGCTGACATAAAAAAGTTCAAATTTAAAAGAGCAAAAAAAAAAACAAACGTTTGCATCAGTGTGTTTAATTTGAATGCAAATCTGGTGTATGTCTGATGATAGGCATGTGTGTGTGCAGACAGGGGGCTATGTGTTCTGACAGGTGTGTACATATGCGTGCGTGCATGTACGAGCATCAGCTGAGAGGTCTGTGTGTGTGTGCATGTTGACAGATGTGTATGTAATTAGAATCCCTGATGCGTACCTGTATAGGGATGATTATTAACAGTCCAGGTGATGACAGGTGGCGGGGTAGAGTGAGCCTGGCAGGTGAGGGTTAGGTTTTGCCCCACCCTCAGTGTCAAATCACTTGGTGACTCCTTAAACTCTGGCCTTGTATTAATAGACAGCTGGACTTTGCGATGCGCAGAACCTGCTGCATTCATGGCTACACAGGTGAACACACCTGCATCAGAGAGCTGAGAAAGGGAGAGGGACCTGTACTAAGAGTTACAGCTTAGTATCACAAATTCCCTCAAGAGTCAAACATGGTGTGTGTGTGGGTGTGCGTGTGTGTGTGTGTGTGTGTGTGTGTGTGTGTATGTGTGTGTGCACGTGCATATCTGTGCTGACCTGGGTCCTCTCAATGATTAGCTCTCCTGATCTCAGTGCAGTAAATTTTCCCCGCAGGTTCTGGATAACGTGTCCATTTTTCTCCCAGTGAATTTTGGGATCTGGAACTCCTTGAGCTGAACATGGCAGGAGACTCTGGAAGCCCTGGAGGACGGTCACTTCCGACTGACCAACAAGAATCATGGGCGGGACTTGAAAAGCCAAAAGATAGCAACATTTACCACCAAAATACTAAATATCTCAGCTGTTTTACAGTGAAACACAGAGTGTGGTTCTGACCATGCAGAGTCAGTGTGATGTCATGGCTACTTCTCCCTGCACTGTTAGAAGCTGTGCAGGTGTAAACCCCGGCATGTTTGAGCTGTGCATTTTTGATGTGCAGTGTTCCATTGGTGAAAGTCAGCAGGTTGGCTTCACTCCTCACAGGGCCACCAACTTTGTGCCATTGCAGCTCAGGCTCCGGCTGACCGATTGCTGAACACGACACACTGACAGACTCACCAACACTGAGCGTGTATTCATCAAGGGGTACAGAAATGACGGGAGGAACTGCAGAGAAACACAAAAGCCAAACAGAAACACACGTCAGTGCACACTGAGACCTGAGTGAGTGAGGCACGGGGCCATGACCAGGCTTTACTGTATATATATAAAACTATTTAATTCCATTCAATTTTATTTACATAACCCTTTAACAAATGACATTGTCACAAAGTAGCTTTACATAAATCTGCATAAAGATATAACCACACTATAATCCAACAAGAATGCAAAATATAAATAAATTACACTACATTTATACACATAACAGAACACACATTACACTACAACACGCAGCAGTATACACAGTATACAACATACAAACTACAGTATACACATTAAGTAACACAACAGCACACACTTGGTATACACACAACAGTGCATCACATACCATTATACACACAACACAAAAATGTGTCTTTATGCACAGTGTAAGTATATTTTGTAAAAATAAGGTAAGTCTAGTAAATTAGTTGCACGTAGTAAACGAGGTACCCTGAAGGATGAGTTGAGTTTTGCCCTTTGTGGTTCCAGCTGCATTTTGCGCCAAACAAGAATACGTCCCTGCATCATCTAGCGTAACCTGAGAAAGTCTCAGAGTTCCATCAGACAGAACCACCATACGCTGACCTGTGGGAAATATCAGCATCAAAGCCTTTACATACTTACTATCACAAGCTAACAGTTTCTCTGTATTTCTGTGTCAGCTCAAAATTATTTTAGCTTGTGATTGTACTGAGGGTCTGCAGACCTGTTGCTATGGGAACACCCTCTTTAAGCCAGGTCACTGAAGGTTTGGGGAATCCATGAACATCACAGTTCAGAACAACGTCCTGGTTCAACAGCACATTCAATTCCTTAACCATGTTCATTATCTCAGGAGGCTCTGATGAACCAAAATACACACACGCAGACACACATGAAACATCAGTAAGATGTAATGGTATCAATGATAACCTTAAAGTGTACAATATATAGCACTATCCATACATTTAAAAAGCAAATACAGTGTGACTCTTTCAGTGTGAGCTAGGGTATGATTAGTGCAGTGGAATGTACGATCTAATTACTGCAGTGTGAGGTAGATTTTGATTAGTGCCATGGGATGTAGGATCTGATAAGTGCAGTGTCAGAGTCTGATTACTACAGTGTGAAGTAGAGTCTGATTTGTGCAATGTGAAGTAAAGTCTGATTAGTACAGTAAATGCACCTTCCTGGTGTCTTACCGTGTACAGACAGAATGATGTGTTTCCGAGCGACTCCAGCTGTGTTTTGTGCACTGCAGGTGTATCTGCCCACATGAGTCGGATTCACAGCCAGAATCTCTAACATGCCTACATTACATCCACACACACACACAAACAGTTTTGGCCCTTCTGTTTAGCTTGCTATTATTGTTGTTGACCATACCCTAAGGCCACACCCCTTTACCATTATGAGTTTTGTTTATTTGTGTTTTTTTGGAGAAACAAGCAGTCATGGTGTACTAAGAATTTGACTAATAGTGAGTATGCACAGTGCATGTGTCTATTGCGCACCTGTGGGCAGGGTCCTGTAACTGCCCCTCCTTGTGCTCAGTGCTGTCCCTCCCCTGCTCCAGTTGATGGAAGGTGTTGGACGTCCTGTGGCATGACACGGTAATACAACTGACTCCATCTTAATGGCCGTAACACTGATGACATCATCTTCAATGGATGGAGGAACTATGAAAGATATCCATAACATATTGAAAGTGGAACTCACTAAACACATCAATAAATGCTTATAAATTCAACCAGTGTCTTGCATTACTGATTGCAATGTCATGTTTACAGGGGGACTTTTTTTTCTCCAGAGGAATATTTACTTTGCGGTTCATTTGGTGTCTACCTTGAAGCATGACCTCTATGACCCTTCGCTCCTCTCCAACCTCATTGGTCACTGTGCACTCAAAATATCCTTCATCCTCAAGAGATGGAGACATTATGAGCAGAGATCCTGAAGGCATCAACCTTAAAGAAATCACACACAGAAATAAACTTTCTGAGCATAAATTCATTTATTACCTAATTCTTAAACCCATTTACAACTTTAATGGGTTTTTTTGTTATTAATCTACAATATGATCTCACTGATTGAAGTTCAGCTTTGACAGCAGTGTGTGAGTGTACAGTGTGTTTTACCTGTAAGCTCCAGTGTGAGTATTCAGTGCTTGTCCATTTCTCTTCCAGCTCACTTGAGGAACAGGTACACCTGAACTCTCACAGCCTAAAACAGCCCTCTGGCCCATTGTCATGGTTACATTAAAAGGGCCAGGGCTAATGGAGGGACCAACTATGTGTGTAGAATACAGCAGTTAGTATAGCATCTTACAAAACCATGAACAAACACACTATTCCATGATGCACTGATCTTTCCCCAACCCTGTGTGTGTGTGTGTCTGTGTATACCATAGACTTGGAGATCCATGCTGAGCTGGTCTGACCCTGCCATGTTAGACACACTGCAGTAATAACGGCCTGCGTCAGTGAGTTGCACCGAGTCGATTCGCATCGATCCTTCTGGCAGCAAAACAAACCTGAAATCAGTTTTAACACAATTCACATTAAATGTTTAAGTGTTTCTTCACTTCTGAGGGATTTGAGTGAAATAAAAAAGCCATTATAAATGTGTCCAACTCAAACTCTCTAACCCTCTTGTTAAATAAATATATTTACCTGTTGCCAAACAGAACTGATACTCCATTTTTCCTCCAGAACACTGAGGGTGCAGAGTCTCCCTCCACTTCACAAAGTAGCACCACCTGCTGATTGACAAGTGCTGTGACCAATGAGCTGCCTTCTCGAATGACAGGGGGTACTGTGGGAGGATGCATAAACAAAAATCACATGTGACAGGAGTGTTACCACATCATTAATTATAAGAGCCAATCATATTTAACAATATAATGTATTCTGTTAGTGTTAGTATGCTGGTTCACCAATGCAGTGTATAGAATCTGGATTTCATGACGAGAGTAAAGTGTTAAAGTGGTAACTATAAGTGCAATCATGGATAATAGTGGATTTCCTCTTTTCCACTGGAGTTAGCCACTGACACTCTCCTCTCCTCACTTTCCTCATCTATGGGTCTCCTTGCCCACTATCTTACAAACCCAGGAAGAATTCTCACGCTTATCCTTGGCTATAGAAAGTGTTGCATAGCAATTGAAGAGAGTTAAGAGCAGCAGAGAGAAAGTGGAAGAAATCACAACTCTACACAGATAGATCTTCTTTCCTTGCTCTCCTGTCCAAAATTCCCATCTGATATGACCTCTGCTAAGACTGCCTTTGGGTCTGGACATTCTTGCACAAGATCCTAGCAAACTCCACAACATATTTTCATCATTACTTTACCTGCTGGCTCCTCCTGCCCCATCCTCCCTGACTGCTGAAGACTTTTCCAGCTTTTTCGATGGGAAGATCAAACAAATCTGTCGGACATTCACTCCCACCCCAACACCCTCATTTCACATTAAGGATTCCCCTTCCCTGGCACAGTTTACCAGTATGGCAACAGATGAGATCTTGCAAGTCATCTCATCATCTAATCCTACCACTGGATCCAATCCCTACCACAATGCTCCAGTCCATCTCACAAGATCTCCTCCCCTGATTCACCACTATCAGCAATAGCTCCCAAACATCTGGTCATGTACCAACAGCATTCAAAAGAGCTAGGGTTATTCCCATTCTGAAGTAACCCACTCTGGATCCCTCAGACATCAGCAACTACCAACCAAAGCAACTAAGTCCTTTAACGCACTGTCTACAATCAACAGTCTTTGTATCTCACAGATACAGACTGTGTTAGACACTGACTGTGTCAAACACTGCAGGAAAATTCGTGGCTCAGCATGGAAATGGCTCGCTTCCTACCTAGAAGGTCGGTTATCAGGTGACATGGAAGGGATCCACATCTACTCCATGCAGGCTCTCCACTGGTGTCTCTCAGGGCTCAGTACTTGGTCCCCTTCTGTTCTCCCTCTATACCAGATCTCTTGGTGAGGTCATATCCTCACATGGGTTCTCATACCACTGCTACACAGACAACACTCAACTTATTCTCTCCTTTTTTCCCTCAGACACTCACGTTTCTGCCCAGATTTCTGCATGTCTGGCAGATTTCTCATCATGGATGGAAGCTCATCAGATGAAACTCAACCCCAGCAAAACTGAACTACTATTCATCCCAGCTGATTCATCCCCACATCAGGATCTTGTGATCTCCCTGCACAACTCGTTTGAAGGAGTTCAGTCACCGCAAGTAACCTTGGGGTAACTATTAACAATCATCGGTCCTTTTCCTCTCATATTTCTAATCTTTCTCACTCATGTTGATTTCTCCCCTTCAATATCGTAAGGATTCGTCCATTTCTTTTCACACAGGCCACTCAGGTACTTGTTCAGAACCTTGTCATCTCGAGACTAAACTATACTACTATAATTCACTCCCAGCAGATTGTACATATTCTAACCCCCCACCCCCACAAAACAATCACATGCTGTCTTTTGTATTACCTGCCAACATAGTTTTTAAACTTATGGTATTCTTAGCCCGGGTCCTTGTGAAACAGTATCAGAATATTCTACTGACAGAGACTTCAAAGCACTAATGTAAGTTGCTCTGGATAAGAGAATCTGCCAAATGCCATAAATGTAAATGTAAATGGATAAAATAAACAAATGTTTGTGTTCATTTCACTGCCCATTATACTCATCAAATGAAAGAAGTAATTAAATAAATAATGACTTAAATACAAACAGCGAGTGTGTCTTTTTTTACAACTTCTCTCAAACTCACAGAGGATCTGTACATTAAAGTGCAGACTCGAACTGCCAGCCATGTTGGACACAACACAGCTGTAAAGTCCACCGTCCTCCATCCTCACATCTCCGATCTCTAAATACTGACCACCAGCAATGCTCTGAATCCGACCTCCCAACTAAACAGAGAGCAAAAGAGACAAAGAGCAAAAGAGAGACAAAAAAAGAGACAGAGAGCAGGAGAGAGACAGAGAGAGACACACAGCAAAAGAGACACAAAGAGAGAGAGGCAGAGTGAGAGAGAGACAAAGAGAGAGAGGCAGAGTGAGAGAGAGACAAAAAGAGAGACAGAGAGCGAGAAAGACAAACATTTAAATGTTAAATAATGCATGAGGTTTCATGTTATCCTTTGTATGTATTTATTATCCATTTGTACCTGCATTTTAACATTGTCTCTGTACCACTTAATCTCTGGTGGAATCTTGTCATCTGTTTGACACTCCAAGGTCATATGACCCTTAAAGGGCACAGACACAGCTCTGATCTCTTTAGAAACCAGTAGTGTAGGAGGAACTGCAAAAGGAAAAATACAGGAAATAAAAAACACAGAAAGAGAACAGAGGAAAGATGAATGCAGCAGTGACACACTCACCCTGAACGTGCACCCAGAGACTCCTCCCATCTTCTCCTGCCGAGTTACTGACAAGACACGTGTACACACCTGCATCCTCTGCCTGTACTCCCACCACACACAAAAACATACACAAGCATACAGTACTGAGGCACAGGTAAAAAAATTATGTAAAGCAAAAATACCTTTTAAAATAATATTACACATTTCTACATAAAAATATCTATAAAGAGCAGTAAACAGTAAAAAAACAGAGTTAGTAATGGGTATATTAACATTTTGCTTTTTAAACATATCAGCAGTCTCAGGTATACTTTTTGCAGTTGCATAATATTTTAAATCTTTTATTGACATGCAAACATTTTTTGGTACTGTTTAATTTTTGGTCTGAAATGTCTGGAAATCTAAAATTCAAAAATGCAAACATCATAAAATAAGCATCTAAGACAAACTTTGAATTAATAAAAAATTAGGGTGCCTAAGACTTTTGCACCGTACTGTACATGACTTCTGTTTAAGACATCTGAAATAATGAATAATAATAGTTTGTGAGGACCTGAATGTTGTTGATGGTTAAAATCTGTCCATCTCTGCCTAATAAAACTCTGCTGTCATCTAGGGGACGTCCATCCTTCATCCAAGTTACAGTGGGTGGAGGAACTCCGTCAGCAACACAGTCCAACTCCAAAATACCATTCACCACCACCATCAGCTCCTCTCTTCTTGGAGAGCTGGATATCTTAGGAGGCACTGAGAGAAACACAGACACTTACACATGTTCACATTTATTTAGCACCTTTTGTAGATCACAAATGGAGCATTAAGAACAGTAGAACAAAAGGTTCTGAGATGCTGTGAGGTGGAGAACAGCATTTTGATTCACCAGTAGGCCAAAAATGTAATAAAAATTATTGCTTTAGGAAGGTGATGGTCCAGTGAAGTCCTCATAGTCTCATATCAACTGGAAAGTGAGTTTTAAAGGATTGGTGATATATAGTGATGGGATGAAGATCCTCTGTCCCTAAATGAACTTTGGGAAATTAACTGAAGACAGGACTGGGAACATGTGAAGGATTAATACACAAAACTGCTGATAGTTCTGCTGATTGTGGTGGTATAATGTTTAATCAATCATGAGGATATCTTCCTGACATCACTCCTACCTAACATGGTGAGGTTGAAGGTCTTGGTGTTGGTTCCAGCCTGGTTCTTTGCAGTGCAACTGTAAAGTCCAGTATCCTCTGGTTGAACGTCCAGCAGCTGGAAGCGAGTTTCTCCTCCTTCAAGTAGCAACATGTTCTGGCGGAGTGACAGTGGCTCACTGTCCTTCATCCAGGTGAGGGTTGGAGTTGGAACACCATGAGCCTCACACACCAGCGTTACCATGGAGCCTCGAACTACCACAATGTGCTCCATTGGCTCCGTGTGCTCCATCACAGCAGGGGCTGAGGAAGAGTAGAACACAGAAATGCAGATCATAAAAGAGAAGCACGATTAATGAGCCTGCAACCAAAAGAACAGAAAAGTAGTGTGGATAGTCAATCAGTTTATAACTTCTACAAAATAGACTTCATGTTAAAACTATAATGAATTTCTGGATATACAACAACAGATCCATGTTGTTTTAATACCTTCAACCTGCAGGTGGAATTTCTGTTCTGCAAATCCTGCTTTACTTCGAGCCACACAGGTGTAAAATCCAGAGTCAGAGAGCTGCACCGGAGAGATCCTGCACACACACACATACATACATAGTTTTAGAAACTATTGGCTGGTATTGTATATACATATGTATGTGCAATTATTTTTAATTCTTTAAAGAAATAGATATATAAAGAAAGTTGGGCTCTGTGTGAGCTGATCTGGCCTGAGCAGTGTACGCACGTAAGTTTACGCATGTGAGAAAATTTGTTTTTTTAGCTGTCAACACTTCTCTCCTACTCGGTGAAACCTCCACTCTGTCTCTCCTTTATCCATCACTTCCTGCGCTCTATGATACCTTCCAGAACTTTACACAGATCTGTCTTCTTACCACGATCTCCTGTCCAATTTCTCATCTAATGTAACTTCTGCTAAGACTGCCTTCTATAATCTCTGCACAAAATACGCACAAACTCCACAACATCTTTTCTTCATTACTCAACCCACCAGCTCCTCCTGCTCCATCCTCCCTAACTGCTGAAGACT
>JAQQZR010000039.1:25559046-25578587 GCA_030068235.1 Notoglanidium macrostoma | reverse complement strand
TCCCCTCCTGTTACTTACAGTAAATAAGGCAAAGCTTAGGCGACTCCTAATATTTCATTGTTTAGTTGAACATTAATGTAATGTGGCCTAGGGTTCATTTTAAGGGCAAATAACAAAAGAATAAGGTTTTAGCAAAAGTTGGACATTGTGAGAAGGCAATGGAGCTGACGTTAACTCTTACAGTACCGAGCAGCTTTACTGTCTGTGGCTGCACTGACGAGTCGCTTCACCTGCGTGTCGTGAGCTGCTGTAGGGAACCCGGAAAAGTGGAATTTCAGTGGTGTTTATTCTCATATCCATCAAGTGGAATGGATTCTTTCGCGAAGCAATAGAAAAAGCGCTGGGGGAACTAATATTTTCTGTTAAATGTGGGGGTCCAAACGAATAATTATGAAATGTGGGGGGACACGCCCCCCTCAGCTATAATGGTGGCGACGCCCGTGCAATCAAGCTGGTCAGATTCTTCTGAGACAGATCCTACGGTTGGCCACACCGCTATCATGATCATCCTCAGTCTCACTGGGCTGGGCTCGATATCTGAATCCTTCAGATTTCACCAGGTAGTTAAAAAAATTTAGTATTAAATATTTTTACTTTTTTACTTACTTTAAATTTTTTAAATTAGGATTTAGTAAGTGGTTTGAGAGCACGTGCAGAAGACTCACTCCTCCATGAGAAGGGGGGGGGGAAGAAGTAAAAAAATGCTCGCGTGACAGATGGTCTATCCCATTGAGTTTCTTAGCACGCCCTCTTTATGCACCAATGCGCCACTACACCCTGCTGTTGGAAACCTTATTTCATAGGGGCTACATTGGGTTTGCCTCATGTTTTTGCCTAGGTGTGTGTGTGTGTGTGTGTGTGTGTATATATATATATATATAAATTTATGTATTTATTTCACAGGCTGTGTTGGTGTGATCTCAGAGAAAAAAGCTGTAGAGTTCTGTCCTCTGTTCTCAGCTCAAACTCCTCTGGTCTGAGAGAATTGGACCTAAGTGGTAACAAGCTACAGGTGTCAGAAATTAAACTGCTCTCTGCTGGACTGCAGAATCCACACTGTAAACTGGAGACACTCAGGTACTGTGATCTTTTAAAATAAATTTTAAGCCTCAAGAAGTTTTTTGATTGCAACTTGCTAGTTTTTTTCCTTTCTTCCTGATTCACCAGGTCTTGGACTAATAATCAGCATAGAAAAAAAATAAGAGAAGGTTTTTAAAAACCTACTAATTTAAGTACTCCATGAAGTGATAGATCTTTAGTCATTGTTTGAAGACACGCAGTAACTCGGCTGTTTGGAAATCTAGGGAAGTTCATTAGACCACCTCGGTGCCAAAACAGAGAAAAGTTTATATGCATGTCTTCCTTGTACCCTAAGAGATGGTGGAACCAGTAGAGCAGTGCTGGAGGATCGCAGGGGTGCAGTGCGGGGTGTGATAAGTGCTTTGGGGTAGGAGGGAACTGGTCCATTTTTGGCTTTGTAGGCAAGCATCAATGTTTTGAATCTGATGCAGCAGCTACAGGAAGCCAGTGGAGGGAGCGTAGCAATGGGGTGGTGTGGGAGAACTTGGGAAGGTTGAAAACAAGTCGTGCAGCTGCATTCTGGATCAGTTAAAGAGGTCGAATGGCGTTCAGAGGCAGATCTGCTAAGAGTGCGTTACAGTAGTCTAGTCTTGAGATGCCAAGTGACTGAACAAGTATCTGAGTGGCCTGTGTGGAAAGAAATGGACGGATCCTTCTGATGTTGAAGAAGAGAAATCAACATGAGCAAGAAAGATTAGTAATATGAGAAGAAAAGGACAGGTGATTGTCCATAGTTACCCCAAGGTTACATGTGGAGACCAAATTAGAGATCAAAGAGTTGCACCGAGAGATCACAAGATCCTAATATGGGGTTGAATCAGCTGGGATGAACAGCAGTTCAGTTTTGCTGGAGTTGAGTTTTAGCTATTGAGCTGCCATCCATAATGAGATATCTGCCAGACATGCAGAGATGCAGGTGGAAACATGAGTGTCTGAGGGAGGAAAAGAGAGGATAAGTTGAGTGTCATCTGCATAGCAGTGATAAGAAAACCTATGTGAGGATAAGACCTCACCGAGATAGTACATAGGGAGAACAGAAGAGGAGCCAGGACTGAGCCTTGTGGGACACTAGTCTGTAGGTAGGAAGCAAACTATTGCCATGACATTTCACAAAGTCTGAGACTCATAAGAATAGACAAGATGGTCTTGTGGTTGACAGTGTCGATACCTGCTGAAAGGTTGAGGAGGGTGGGGACTGATGACAGTTTACCTGATCCAGCAACATGGAGCTTCTCAGTGATTCCCACAAAGGCAGTTTCTTTGAAGTGTGCTGCTTTGAAACCAGACTGATTGTGAACTCTACTGAAGCTCATAATGAAATTCCTTTCAACACAACTAACAATATTTGACTCTATAACTTTTCTTTGCCACTGTCACTTCTGGCTTGAATAATTAGGGATAAATAAAAATTTTGAATTTTATATTCACACTACTATACTGACTCTACACAGTGACAGTGTGCATTGAAAAATGATGTATAAAGAACATTTAATTTAATTTAATTTAATTTAATCTTGGAGGGTGTTCTGGGTGAGATAAAAAGTTGCTGATGTCTGAGGAATCCAGAATGGGTCTTCTCAGGATGGGAATAAAACTTACTGTCTTGAATAAAACATACTGTCCTGTCAGTCGGTACATGACCAGATGGTATGGAGTCTTTAATGATAGTAGAGATAAAGGGGAGGTTTTGTGAGACGAGCTGGAGAACTGGGAAACGGATGGGATCAAGTGGGCACGTTGTGGGATTGCAAGACAAGATAACTCGAAGGACCTTTTCTATTGATAAATGAGAAAAATGTGTTTGAGAAAGAGGAGAGGGTTCCTGAAGGTGTAGTGGAGGAGTCATGGTAGGAGTAAAGGCCTGGAGGTTTTTTTTTATCTTCTTATCAATGATGGTAAAGTCATCAGTAGTCAGGAGGGACAGTGAAATAGGAGGCAGCGAATTTAGAAGTGAAGAAAAGATGTTGTGGAGCTTGTGAGGATCTTGTGCAGAAGCCTCTACAAGCTTCCTGATTTCCCTTGTATAAGGAGGTCTTAGAAGCCATCACCTCAGATGTGAACTTGGACAAGAGAGAGCGGTATGGGATCTCCAACAGCCATGAATAAGAAAAGTAAAGAAAGCATGGTTAAAGCATGGTTCATGGCTAATTTCAACCAAATGATCACAGGTCAGTTACCAAATAATGTAAGACTAAAAATTATCTTTAGTCTATCAAAACATAATATTTTTCACATAAATTTTTTTTAAATGTAACAATTTTGTTCAAGCAACTCACAGTTGAGAAAGAAACCTTGTAGGTCATATGAGTACCTATAGAGGCAGTTATTGGTGTCCCTGAAGGTCACGATAGAGGCCCATGTGTGATCCTGGTTCTAGTTGATTTTTCTCTAGTTTTGAAGCTGTTTTGTTCACCTGTACATCACTGACCTTCCTTCTACAGGGCATAAGGAATTTGATGACATGGCTATACTATCTGAGGGAGAACTCTAACATTACAGTAGTAATGCAATTAATTTTGGCCTCTTCCAAGACTTCAGTGTTGCTACATCTGCCCTTCCAGCAGATGCTCAGAATATTTTGTAGGAATTTTTTATGGAATGCATTCACTTTTTAAAAATGCCAGTGCTTGATGTTGTTCAATGTGTGGAGGTTGTTCTGATGCTCTACCAACAGCCAGCCATTATCCTTCACTTGTTCCACCTAAGTGCTAGACAACATCTCTCCAGGGAACACATGACAACACAACTTTCTCTAGCACATAAAGGAGGAAATCCTTTGAGAAGTGATGGAGAATACAATCCAAGTGTACAAGAGGTTAAGAGCCTTGCACAAAGGTATAACAGCAAAGGAATTTGAACTGTACCACTAAGCCAATTACAAGTAGGTTGTACACAAGTAATTAAAAAAATGTCAGAGAGGGAAAAAATGTAGGATTAAAACATACATATTGTAACACCATGGGAGGCCATGCAAACTGTTAACAAAAATGAAAATTAAAAGTACGGGTGATCAGAAGAAGTGAAATAAACAAAACAATTCTAACAGATCTCTCTCTCTCTCTTTCTCTCCCAGGTTATGTTGTTGTAATCTGACAGAGGAAAGCTGTAGAGTTCTGTCCTCAGTTCTCAGCTCAAACTCCTCCAGACTGAGAGAACTGGACCTGAGCAACAATAACCTGCAGGATTCAGGAGTGAAGCTGCTCTCTGCTGGCCTGGAGAATCCACACTGTACACTGGAGACACTGAGGTCAGATCAAAAGTTTATAACTACATTTCCAAAATAATAAACATTTTCTATACTGTACTTTCTAACTGTATATATCATCAGGTTGTTCAAACCTACACACCTTACTAGACATTCCTTCATCTTCAGTAAGCGCTTTACCCAGGTCAGTGAGGTGGTGTGTGCAGATTCTATTCTGGGGACACTGAGTGTGATGTGGGAATACACCATTGATGGGGTGGCAATACATCATGGAAGGGAACTGGAGAACCTGGAGGAAAACTACAGGAACAAGGGGGGAGAACATGTGAAACTCCACAGACAATAACCTGAGATCAGTGTTCTATTGGTGGGAGTCCAAGGACATAAAATTGCCTGAGCTTTCTGGGTGGGAGGGGCATACTCTCTGTCAATCACAACAACATTAGTCAATTGTGGGCATCTGTAAACTCATGTAAAATTGGGAAGATGGTGCTTTCCTGTGATTGTGTTATGCCACCTTGTGAGGCTGGATGAGCAGCATTTCTAAAGGAAGCATTTTCTGGCATCATGTATCTTGGAGGAAGCACATGTTAGCCTTCACGCTCCCTGGTTGGTGGCTGTTTAGTGAAAGGGGAGTGCTGTCTGCTTGGCTGGAATCTGCAGGTGACCAAATTAAGGAGAAAAATGGGAGAAAATATCTTTCATCTGTATCACTGGAGATCTTTTAATTAATGGTTTACTACTTTGTTGTTCTTCTCTACAGTTTTTGTCTTTGACATATACCACCATTTCTTCTCCAGGTTGTGTTTGTCTAATCTGACAGAGGAAAGCTGTAGCGCTCTGTCCTCAGTTCTCAGCTCAAACTCCTCCAGACTGAGAGAACTGGACCTGAGCAACAATAACCTGCAGGATTCAGGAGTGACGCTGCTCTCTGCTGGCCTGGAGAATCCACACTGTACACTGGAGACACTGGGGTGAGCTCCTTGCTTTTTTTTGGATACTGTATTAATCCCAGAGGGGAAATTAAGCTCTGCATTTAACACATCCAAGCAATAAACACACACATACCCGGAGCAGTGGGCAGCCCCACGCTGCAGGGAGCAGGTGTCTTGCTCAAGGATACTTCAGCCATCAATGTAAAGGGAAGGAAAAGCGCTGTTCATTCGCTTCCCCCACCCACACATTCTTTCCTGCCAGCGAATTGAACCAGCAATCTTTCAGTCCCAAACCTGCTTATGTAACCTTTAGGCCATAACTGCTTACTTATATACTTACTTGTGCATATACTAATTACATATATCAAACATGTTTCTGGTTGTCTTTAGTGTGGTTATATATGTTGTGTGTAAATATATAAAGAATTAATAAAGGAAGTATGTAAAGGTTGGTCTCAGTTAATGGTGTGATGTGGTGCTATTATGGTTTTCATCTGAAAAGTGATCTCTTATGTAATAGGTTGCTTACTTTAATGACATACAAACATTTTCCTGTAACATTATTATTTTTTTTTAAGTTTCCAAATGTTTTTTGAACTGGCTCAATGTGGAATATATATATATATATTATATTATATATAATAATAAATATATATTTATATAATATATATATATACACGTATATATACACTATATTGCCAAAAGTATTTGCTCAAATGCCTTTACACGCATATGAACTTAAGTGAAATCCCATTCTTAATCCATAGGGTTTAATATGACGTCGGCCCACCCTGTGTATCCAGCTAGAGATATTCCTTTGGGATTGTTGGCCAATCAGGTGGTATTAAAGGAAGTTTGCTTTAGAAGAGGATAACATATACAGTCTTAGATTCAAGCTGCAGGTTGCAGGTCAGGGGTATACAGGCAGTGTATTTTTATATTCATTGGCACTGTATGTTTGTGTGAGCAAACAGATAAACACACCTGTGGTCTGATATATAATAATTTCTTTTCCAGTCTGTATGGCTGTAATCTGACAGAGGAAAGCTGTAGAGCTCTGTCCTCAGTTCTCAGATCCTCCAGACTGAGAGAACTGAACATGACAGATAATAAACTGCGGGATTCAGGAGTGAAGCTGCTCTCTGCTGGCCTGGAGAATCCACACTGTACACTGGAGATACTGAGGTCAGATCGTCATGTTCTTTCACACAATATTGGTTGTATAAACAAGAGCCCACATACCTGTGTGTTAAAAAAGAATACAATATGAAAATATGGAACAGAAAATGTCAGGTGTTAACAGTTTTTGTCCCGCCGGGTTTGTTGTTTTTAATATTTCTTTTAGTACTGCTGCAAATCAGCTAATCATCTAGGCATATTATTTGCTGACCTAATCAACCGGAAAACCAAGGAACATTTTAGAACATTACCAAATAAACCTTACCTTACCAATACCAATCAAATATTGTAAAGATTGACTATCAAAAGAATAAAAATGTATTATAGAAATTGGTCAATTAATAACATGAAATGGTGTTCAAGAACACTGGGTTAATAATTACAGTAGAATATCTACACATTATTGTTTATATAATATTAATAAGAACAGCTGGATGGAGATCAAATCAATAAAAACACCCTTATATCACAAAAAATTTATTTATACTTGGTGTTTTATTTTCTTTCTAAATTAATAAGTGAGGCAAGTAATAGGAAGTAGTAAGACCTTTTAATAATTTATACATACTGAAGCAGTGATGGACTGCATGCAAATGTGTAAAGTTTTACCAGTGATTTGGATGTAACATTTCCAAATTACTGTATAAAAAAGGCATATTAATGCCATATTAGGATCTGGCATGTTATTATCTGGCTTTGAATAGCTAGAAATGTTTTAATAACAGTAGGGAATACATTGGAACTTTGTGTTCACCTTGTGACATTTTATTTGCCATATCTCTGAAATCTTTTGACTGTGCAGAAAGGGTCATCTTAAACTGTCATGATCAAAGAAATGATGTAATAAATGTGCTGGCTCTACACAAACAGGACCAGCATGTTTTAGAAGGTGTTAGTGTGATTAGTTGTTTCATTATTTATTTAGTTATTCTGTGTGTAATAGAATATTGTGAGATGTGCCTGTATCACAGAATATCGTTCTTTCTCTCCCAGGTTGTGTTTGTGTGATCTCTCTGAGGAAAGCTGTAGAGTTCTGTCCTCAGTTCTCAGATCCTCCAGACTGAGAGAACTCAACCTGTGGGATAATAAACTGCAGGATTCAGGAGTGAAGCTGCTCTCTGCTGGACTGGAGAATCCACACTGTACACTGGAGATACTGGAGTAAGATCATTATTTTACTCTGGATGCAGAGCAGAAAAAATATTCTTCCGAGTAATTTTAAATAAATGTAAAGAATTTAACCGCCTCATGCACAGCAGTAATAAAGCAGAAACGATCATGGAGTAGTCATGGTCAGGAGAAGATTCCTCTGTAAAGTAAAAGGTACAGCACTCTGCTCATTACAATATAAAATCCTGTTTTTGCAATCTTGCTTTTAATAGCCTTTAGAAGTAACTTTATCTCACATGCAGCTGTAAATACATTTAATGTTTTTTATAATAACATTATGTTTTGTTTCATGTGTCTTACATGAAGTAACTTTCGAAGATTGTTTTTTAATTATTGTGAAGTACTTTAATGATTTTAAGTGCTTACTTTCTTACTCATGTACTATTAACCAAATAATCAGTGATGGTGCCAGTGAATGGCGACGTGTTGAATGCTATTCCTCACTGACTTTTATGTTATGTTGTAGTTCTATTTCTGTCTCTACTTTTTCATCCTGGTTTTTCACTTATACATTCGCCAAACATTCCTCCTCCTGAGTTCCCATGGCACAGGACAACACCAGTTTAACTCCACTATTGCGGTTGTCAGAAGGACATTTAGTCTCGCGAATGATCGCGAATCAGTAGATGGAATGATGGAATTTCTGGTTGCGTTTTTAAAACTTGCTGTGACCAGTTAGCAGGTGTTTTCATGGATATTTTTATCCCTTTCTGAACAGTTCAACAGTTCCCACGTGCTTCAAAAACACGATCATTGCTGTAGCAAAGAAAAACAAAGTGAACTGAAAAACAAAGTGAACTGTCTAAATGACTTCCATCCAGTCGCACTTACACCCATCACAATGAAGTGCTTTGTAAGGTTGGTTTTGGGATATATCTGAACCATCATACCAGAATTTTGACTCATTGAAGTTTGCCTAATGACACAACAGGTCAACTGAAGATGACATATCCTTTGTATTTCACAACCGCACTAGCACACTTGGAGAAAAAACTGCTATGCTTGACTGTTATTTGTGGATTACAGCTCTGCAGTTAACACACTGATTCCATCCAAATTAGTCCAGAAGCTACTAGAACTGGGTATCAGTGCTATTCTGTGCAACTGGATGCTGGATTTCCTCACTAGCAGACCGCAGCATGTGCATATTGGTAGAACCACTTCCTCCACGTTAGTCCTCAACACTGGTACTCCACATGAGAGTGTTCTGGGTCCCATGCTCTACTCCCTGTTGGCACACGACTGCATGGGCAGACACAGCTCCAACTCCATCATCATCATCAACAATTTGCTGACAGCAACCACAATTGTAGGCCTGATAACCGACAATGATGATGGCCTACAGAGAGGAGGTTCAGTCTCTGGTAAACTGGTGTCAGGGCAACAACCTCTCTCTCAGTGTCAGCAAAACTAAGGAGCTGGTCATTGATTTCCACAGACTGTGATATATGCTCTCATTTACATGAGAGGAGATGTAGAGAGGGTCAGCAGCTTCAGATTTCTGGGGGTTACTCTCACTGATGACCTCAGGTGGACCGAGCACACAGCAGCTGTCATAAAGAAGGCCCACCAATGCCTTAACTGTCTCAGGCATCTGAAAAAATTTTGGATGTCCACAACAGTGCTGTGCAATTTCTACAGACACACTGAGTCCGTCCTGACTGGCTGTATCACATCCTGGAATGGCAGCTGTTCAGCACACTCCAAGAGTTAAAAAGATCATTGGCACAGAGCTTCCCCAATCCAGGACATTTACACCATGCGCTGCTTCTGCTTCAGAAAAGCAGGCCACATAGTGAGGGATCCCAGTCATCCTGCGTGTCTTTTATCTTTCCTGCTCTCTGACAAACGACTGATTACCATCAAATCATGCACTACAAGATTTCAGGACATTTTCTGTCTTAAAGCAATAAGACTGTTTTACAAGCATTAGACTGATCACTGACCTTGTGCACTGGACTACCAATCTCTCCCATTTGCCATCATCTTATAACTGTAACTTTACAACAAATATGCTGAATTTGATATTTCATTCATATTTAATATTTTATTCATAACTGTTTTGTACTTCTTTGCACAGTCATTTTAATATCAACAGTTTCACTATTTAGCCCAATTCTACACCATGGGTTGGTAGTTCAACATGCACCTTAAAGCAGTACTTTGTCATTTTTCCTGCTGCCTTACTGACATCAAGGGCTCATACTTCATATATTGTGTAGCATTGTTTTATAGTCTGTATATATTGAACAGTTTGTATTATTGTAGTTGGTATCTAGCATACTGTCACACTCTATTGGTGCCATTTCCCCTCCTGATGCAATTTATGTTGAATGTTACGGTCTATAAGAAAGCATTCAAGTAAGAATTTCATTGTACATGTATCTGTACACTGCACACATGACAATAAATCTTGAATCCTGACTGACTGACATTTATTTATTTATTTATTTTGTTGTCTGTCCAGTCTTGAGGAAGTCTAGAGATTTTTTTGTCTGTAATGTGTGTGTGTGCACGCACACACATAAGAATGAGATCTGATAATACACTTATGTATACTTCTTATATGTGATAGATGATTTTTTTAAATAATTTTAAGACATTTAACATGCTGGCATTTTAACTGTTCACTGAGCTGCAAATTCTGAGAGTTTCTCTCTCTCTGTCTGCAGACTGACGCGCTGCAGTGTCACAGAAGAAGGCTGTGTTGCTCTGGCTTCAGCTCTGAGGTCAAACTCCTCATCACACCTGAGAGAGCTGGACCTGGACTACAATAAACCAGGAGAATCAGGAGTGAAGCTGCTAACTGATCTACTGAAGGATCCACACTGTAAACTGGAGACACTGCAGTAAGTAATAATAAGTTATTATATTTTTATATATTAATATAGTTTTTATCACATCCTCAGTACAACTTTGGTAATAGTAAAATGCACATAATACAGTGTCACCCGGACTGGACTAGCTAACCATTAGCTCCGGTTTTTGACAGAAAACGCATTTTTTCGCAATAAAACCACACTTTAAAATTTTTATTTTTAGGGGTAGTAGGGAACTATTAATAGGGAAAGTATTTCTTTTTTTACCTAGCTTACTAAGTTTAAACATAAAAAAACTTATTGGGGCAGTTGTATTCAGTGTTTTACTGTCAAAATTGCTTTACTTGTGCTGTCTGTTTTATCTCTGGGCCAATATTTTTGTGGAGAGGTGTGAATTGATTGCCGAGCAGGGGGCTCACCACCTCCTCTTTCCCATCACTCTGCTCACCAGCAGCTAAACATAGAGTCATGATATTCTACAGACAGAAACCTAACAGTGTCCTGATTAATCTTATAACAAACTTAAAAAATAAATCAATAAAATAATAAAATATTTAATTTTTATACTGAAAGAAAATGAGGGTCTAGAGCATTGTGGATCATTCAGCAACTGAAGGCAGAGGCCTCGGCTGTTGGCTCCCCAGCTGGCGAGACTGGTTTTAGGGAGATGGAATGTTACCACTCTGGTTGAGAAGGAGTCTGAGCTTGTGCAGGAGGTTGAGAGATACCAGTTAGATATAGTCTAGTTGGGCTCACCTGAACACACAGTAAAAACCAATCTGACATTCTGAAACCAATCTCCTGGAGAGGGGATTGACTCTATATCACTTTGGAGTTTTCCATGGTGAATGATAGGGTTGCTTCCCTGTGCCTTTGAGTCAGGGATCGGACTCTGATGTTGTTTTCACTCATGCGCCAGACAGGAGTTCAGTGTATCCGGCCTTGTTCGAGTCCTTAGGTGGGTGACTGGAAGGCCCTCCCTCTGGGGCTTCTGCTGTTCTACTGGGAGATATGGGGAGTGATTGGGAAGAACAGTCTGCCCAACCTGAACCTGAGTGTTTTGTTATTGGATTTCTGTGCTAATCTCAGTTTGTCTATAATGAACATCATGTTTGAGCAAAGGGGTGTTCATATGTGCACTTGACACCAGGATACCCTAGGCCACAGGTAGATGATAGACTTTGTAGTCAGGTCATCAGACCTGTGACCATATGTCTTGGACCCTTGGGTGAGTAGAGGAACTGAGCTGTCAACTGATCACTACCTGGTGGTGTCTTGGATCAGATGGTGGGGGAGGATGCTGGACAGGACCAGTACACCCAAATGTATAGGCTCCTGTCAATTCCCACCTCTGGCACAACTTCTACTGCATTCTGAGGTCAGGGACATCAATTACCAAGGGGCTTCATTCCACACCTCCGTTGCTAAGGTGGCTGAATGAAGCTGCAGCCATAAGGTTACTGGTGCCTATTGCAGTGGCAACCCCCAAACCTGGAGGTGGACACCAATGACTAAGGGAGCCACCAAGCTTAAGAAGTACTATTAACCATGGTTAGCTTGTAGGACTCTAGAGGCAGCTGACAGGTACTGACAGACCAAGTGGAGTGTGGCTTTGGCAGTTGCTGAAGCAAATACATGGGTGTGGGTGAAGTTTGGTGACCTTTGGTCATCCTTAAAGAGATTCTGGCAAAATGTCAGAAGGTGCAGAAGGAGGAACCAGGGCTTTGCCTATACTGTATACAGTGGGGATGGAGTACTGCTGAACTCAACTGAAGACATAGTCAGACTGTGGAACTAGTACTTTGAGGATCACCTGATATCCCATTGACATGCCTGTCATAGAGGAAGCAGAGAACAAAGACCCTGTGGGACTGTCTTGGTTGACAAGCCTCTTCAACATTGTGTGGAGCTTGGGGACCGTGCCTCTGGATAGGCAGACTGGGGTGGTGATCCCCCTTTTTAAGAAGGGGGGCCAGAGGGTGTGTTCCAACTTTAGAGGGATCACACTAGTCAACCTTCCTGTCTATGCCACAGTGGTGGAGTGGAGAGTTAGAAGATATCTTCTATCTAGTTCCTAATAAAAAGTCAGCGATGATTCCTCAAATGTGATCCTGGTACAGAGCATGCAAAACACTACAGTTTGTAGAGGGTAGTGAAAACAGCATAGAGTATCATACAGGACATTTACACCACACACTCTCTCTCAAAGGCAGGCCACATTATAACTCCATCGTGACTCCAGTCACTCTGCTTACACAATTTCTTTCTCCTACCTTCAAGCAAACAACTCAGGTCTATCAGGACACACATCCATGTTCAGGGACAGTCTTATCCCAAGTGATACAAACTATTACTTCCTGGCAATGTTGGAGTTACTTAATGACCAGTCACTTTATACAACTTCACTTTACACACTGCCACTTTCAATTCAGTTCAATTCAAATAAATTTTATTTGTATAGTGCTTTTAACAATATATATATATATTACACTCACTTTCACAGTCACGTTACACACTGTACCTTTACACAATTTCATTTTGTAATTTGACATTTCCAGCATTATGTCAGTCACTGAGCACTTAGTAGCTTGTTTACACATTACTGAATTCTGTACACAGTCGCCACTTTAAACACCCCATCAACTGGAAGCAGCCAACACCAATACAATCTACAGCTCTGTGACTGAGCAAGTAACACATTCTGTGACACTCAACTCTCACTGTGTAATTTATCTAGATAATGCATGTCTGTGTTTTTGTGTGATGTTGATGTGGGAGAACATTCAAGTAAGGGTTTCATTCCTCTGTCAGGGGAATAAGGGCTATGTATACTGTGTGTGTGTGTGTGTGTGTGTGTGTGTGTGTGTGTGTGTGTGTGTGTGTGTGTGTGTGTGTATGTGTCTGTCTGTCTGTCTGTCTAATAGTATTTACACTGATGATTGTGTCTGATCATTCTGTCCTGTTCTATCTCTTACAGCATGAAATAAACCAATACGTCATCTTGAAAACAAGCTGCACAAGATTAAACTCTATTTCTTTCTCTGGATTTTAAAAAGTTTAATAATGTAATGACTGTGTGTATATAATACATTCAGCTTCATGTGTGTATTTACATAAGCATATAAAATAAAATGGAACAGAATTCATGCCTTGTGCAGTTCTCAAACTCATTTACACACACACGCACACACACACACACACACACACACACACACACAGATGTGCACTTAACTCTTTCTGAATGCAGCTTCACAAGAGGTAAGATGCCTGAAGAATCAGGAGTCCAAGAACCAGGTTATAATAAAAAGAGTTTTTTGCATGCTAAGTTACCTGAGTATACTGCCATTCATATCTTAGTCTAAACAAAAGACTTGACACTGATGTTTATGCTGTTATTGTCCATGTTATGAGCACTCAAATTACACTATAAAGCCCAAGGCTATAAGAGTAGAAAAACATAATACAGAAAGGCATAAAAACATATGCAAGGACAAAGATATTATTACCCAAGAACAGATATGTTGACATTTTGAGTAAGCAAAGTTCAGATACATATGGATTACACATAGAACAAAGATTAGACATTGCATGAGTGAAAAGATCACTAAATGGAATTGATCTTAATGATTAAATCATGTATCATAATCATGGAAAAATAGAAAATAATCCCAAACACTGATTGACAGGTTTATTTACAGTATACATACATTTTTCATTTCTGTTTTTCAAATAATATAATAATAATGTAATAATATAATAATGCTGTTCTACATGTAACATTATTATTTACAAAGCCATAATGATGAAACTTTCTAGATTAATTACAGAATAATAAAATACTGGCATGTTATGAACTTGCCTAAGATAATAGTGCTAAGAGCTAAGAGGAAGCACATTTAAAAGTCTAGCTATATATCCCCAATACACATACATGCTTCTGCACATCGGATAATATATGACTCATAATTTACAGTATTTTGAAATTTGTACAGCATGGATTTCTTGTGTTATCTACATGTGTTATAATAACATATGAATTTACCAAATGTTGATACATTATAGAGATAAAAACACTTTCAGCCAAAATGGGTTAGTTGCCATTTTTATTTAGTTGAAATAAAAAAACAAACAGATTTTCAGTAAGTGTGAAAATGTTTGCCCAAATTAAGTATGTTTGGATTATAAAGACGTTTTAGGTTTTTACTTAGTGAATCAATATGTTCCTAAAACTTCTGCTTTCATCTGTAACAGATTGATGAATTGATAATTATTCATGTAACAATCTGTCCACTGGGGTGGAAAAAGGCACATAGCTTCGACATAAAGTAATGACCAATCATAACTCTCGGTTCTGCTATTTGAGTAACTTTATTTCAATATGTTTTAAATGACCGGGTTATGGAGCTAATCTACACCTTTATTTTAGAAATATTTACCAACAAATAAATTCTCTCAAAATCTGCCCATTTTAGTGAATTACACGAGTCAGTGAACTTTGACCTTGCTGACTACTTACCACAGCACTATCGACCCATCAGTCAGAAACACTCTGCACTTTTCCACCACACCACGTCTAGTTATTGGCAAACACTGATCAAGGACAGGAAGCTCACTGCTCCCAACAGGAAGTGGTGATGCGAGCAGATAGAGGTGAGGGCATCTTATTACCATAATTAATATCAATCAATGCAGTGGTTAACATGCTCACTATTTAAAATCATTTCTAAAGACAGAAGGACTGAATCAGTGTCAATACTGTTACAGAGAAACTAACCCTTCATTGTGATAAACTGAATGATGCCAAGAGGAGCCACACACACACACACACACACACACACACACACACACACACACACACACACAGAAATAAAAAATGGAGCTAATAAACATCTGCATGAGCTACAGGACATGGATCAGTCCTCCTGTAATCAGTGTGATGATGTGATGATGACGTCTCTGTGAGCTGTGCATTAAAGCCTGAAGTGATGTGTAGCTGAGTGGGAAAAAGGGTGTGTGATCTGTCAAGGTTAGTACTGTAAAACGTCAGACTCTGAGGATGAATCAGCTCCGAAACAGGGAACGACGAGGAGCGGGTCTCACCTGTGTCCAAAATCCCCAAAGGGTGTCCACTCCTCAATGCTGTCAGACAGAGAACAGAACAGAATGACAGAAAGTGTTAATCACTGCCCATCATCAGAGTCCTTTCAATGTGTAATCAGTGTAAACATTATACACACACACACACATACACACACGTCAGTAACTCACTCTAGTAGCTTCAGTTTACAGTGTGGATCCGTCAGTAGATCAGAGAGCAGCTTCACTCCTGATTCTCCAGGTGTGTTATTGCTCAGATGCAGCTCTCTCAGCTGAGATGAGGAGTTTGATCTCAGAGCTGAAGTCAAAGCAGCACAACCTTCACCTGTAATCCTGCAGTGAGACAACCTGAGAGAGAGAGAGACACATCGCACAGTTACAGTGTAAATCACTCCGCTTCAGTACATACACAAAACAAAACATACACAATCTTTATATACAGAACATTTACTCACGCACACACACACACACACACACATACACACATATTCACACACACGCACATGTGTGTGTGTGTGTGTGTGTGTACCTCAGTATCTCCAGTGTACAGTGTGGATTCTCCAGGCCAGCAGAGAGCAGCATCACTCCTGAATCCTGCAGGTTATTGTCACTCAGGTCCAGTTCTCTCAGTCTGGAGGAGTTTGAGCTGAGAACTGAGGACAGAACTCTACAGCTTTCCTCTGTCAGATTACAACACTGCAGTCTAGGAAGGAAATGAAGATACAATAAGATATTAGTCCATGTGAGTAAACTATAGCTGTTCCTGGCTGTAAACCTCATTCAGTAATCAGCACATTTACAGGAGCAGTGACGTCTTTCTGCACTCATCAATCTCTCAGCTACACTTTATTATAACACCATTAGCTCATTATCAGTTTTCAGTGATGATTAACATGTGACCCGGTGCTGGCGTTGGACAGGAGATAATCACTCACACTGCATGGTGAAATGGAGGAGCAGAAACATCAGCAGGACTTTCTCTACGGTATGAAACTCATTACAGTACACTACCCTGCTGCCTCTTGGCATAACTTATGTTTTAATGTGAGTAATGATGTTAGCGTGATGTTCCTGCTGGAATTGTCCAGAACAGCTTTGTTAGGTTTTGCAACTAGTGAAGCTTTTTGATTTAATTACCTTAAAAAAGTAAAAAGTTAAACTAGTCTATTTTTCCGACCCTGTAGTGCTGATAAACAATTGTATAATCTTAGCATACACAATATATTGTATTTAAGTTGTGTGTCATCAAATTTCCATCCTGCTTTCAGTTCACATCAAAGTCAATCCCAAAAAGATCACTGAAATCTAAGAGTGTGTTCGAAACAGAAGGTCGCTGCCTTGTTGCCTCACTGCCGTAATAGACAGTGTCGTGGATAACAGACTTCAAAATCATATACAGTACATGGAGTCAAAAATTTGAAGGTGCAGATTATAAATTGTTGATAAATAAATAAATGTTGATAAATGTCATTTCATGTTGCATTTTTATTGGCTAGCCAGTAGACATTCACCCTGTGCACACACTGTGAGATGGTCATCTGAAAATTCTGTCACTGTTAAAATGTTTGCAGGCTATCTTTGGTCGCAAAACCGTGAAAATAGCTGTCTTTGAACCTCTCTCACTGTACAACGCATTACCACTGTTGTGGAGCCACAACCAAAGAAATCCCCACATTTTCTTCATGTTCATTTGTTTCATTCAAAATCGTATAATGTATACCAGGCCTAAGAGTCGACTGCAAAACTATGGAGCGGATAACACAAAAAATTAGCCACCACACGCGCTCAGAGCAAGCAAGATTAATGTCGCATCGGAGAGATTCAGTGAGCAAAACAGGCATCTTATATTTATTTCTTTATTTGAATTTGAACAAATCACACATTTGAAAAAAAAATGATGGCTTAAAATACAGATAAAAAAAAAAGTGATCAAAAAAGTGCTAACAGTAGCCGCTGTACATAATCCCGTCACCCTGAGTCAGTCTGAGTGTCTCGTCTGGTCCACATGAGCACCTGATCGTATTCTCATGCTGTGGCAGATTATCTGCTAAATAACACTAATGCTGTAATTACTGACCTGCTGTTTAATTAAACCTAGTGAAGAAAAAGGTCTGTAGTGCTGCTTAATATGCTGCAAATAAATATTTAAAATAAATATCTTTTGTATGTTATTTATTTTTTTAAATAAATCTAATTGATTAATCAGAAGAAAATAACAGACAGATTAATTAATAATCAGCAGTCTCAGCCCTAAATAAGCGTGCTACACTTCCTGCCCATGTGCACATTACAGCAGGTCCCGAGTCTCACAGCACCGCTCGGGTCAGGAGTGAAATCAGAGCTGATCTTACACTCACCAAGTCACTATCAGGCCTCTGGTGAAAACACGTTCACTGGGAGGAAATCTCACCATTATTCAGTCTTTAAAGCAGAAAAGGGGAACATCATCACAGCACAGAGCAGGTTCTGCTTCCAGCTGAGAAAACGCCATCATCATCCTCATATTTCTCATATTTGGTATTGAGGGAATCCAAAAGTAACGGAACGGCACCAGGTACATTACTGTCATTTTGTGCTAATTAGATTAAGTTACTGACGACATTTTAGCAGGTAATTAGAATACAGATTTAAAGTAACCCTCCTAACGCTGGTTATAATGCAGTGGTGTATAATGTAACTGTATAACGTGTGTCTGTCGATAATTTTTTTGAGTAGTCGATTAGTCAGTGATCATTTCTGTCACGCCCGCCCTCCTGCTTCCTGTGGGTGTGGCTTCTGTTCCAGGCTTCAGTGCACGTTTTACTTCACCTGCTCATGTCTGCACACCTGTGAATGTCACCCTGTTGTCCAGTCTCTGCTTTAACCCTCTGGAAGCCCCTAAATGATTTGGATGATAATGCACTTGATGCTCATCAGCAACATCATTTTATACAGTTAAAAACCTATTTGTGAGCCCGATGGTGGATATGTGGATTCCATGTTGCTGAGCAACGCAGGTTTCCCATAGCAAATTAAAATAATGACCCATGAAACACGTGAATTTGAAACTTAAGCTTAATAGCATCATCAAATATATTACAACTGAATTACTGATATGCTCCAACCCACACACTAACTAGCTAACGTTAGGTGCAGGAGGTTTATTATTCAGAATGAAAGCTAGAATTAAATGCCAATTCATACTTCTGGTTTGAAACTACACAGCGCTCTGTGCCATAGCCTGCCGTGCTCCAAACACGTAGCTACCAGCAACTGTGACTGGTTCGCTTGCTAGCATCACATACAGCCTCTGAGCATGCATGTCATGTGTATCATTGCCATGAAAACTGCGCGAGTCATTTTCGTTCCGCCTGCAAGTTATAAACAAGAAATGCATTTTTATATCAGACAAGTAAATTATTTTAGAATTTGTGCCACCTCATATGCACATTAGTCTCTCTCTCAGATACACGCTCACACACACATGCATACACACACATGCATTCACACACACACACACACAGGCACACATACGCATGCACAGGCGCACACACACACACACGCACACACGGTTAATCGGACTGAACCAATAAACTAGGTGTGAATTCCCCCTTTTTCTCTCATGTTTCCCTCAGGGCAGACTGAACGTGTTAGAGTAAAAAGTGAAATGATTTTCTGTAAAAGTACCAGAGGTTTGTTTAAAGATGATTAAAGTAACTAGTAGCAAGCATTAATCCAAACAGTGCAGTTCAGCATTACATTAAAATAATAAACCATGCAGTAACACATTTATAGATAAAAATACTCACACAGCTTTTCTGGAGGCTTTGACCACTGGCAGCAGCTTCAGAAGACATTCCTCTGATGGGTCATATTTCCACAAATCAAACACATCCAGCTCCTGTTCTGAGTTCAGTAACACAAACACCAGAGCTGACCACTGAGCAGGAGAGAGTCTGGTTCCTCTGAGACGACTGTAATCTCCTCTGTTCAGGTAAGTTTGTACTTCCTGCACTAGAGAATGATCATTCAGTTCATTCAGACAGTGGAACAGATTGATGGATTTCTCTGGAGATG
>JAQQZR010000039.1:25489407-25507463 GCA_030068235.1 Notoglanidium macrostoma | reverse complement strand
CTCTCTCTCTCGCCTGTCTCTCTCTCTCTCTCTCTCCCCCTCTCTCTCTCTCTCTCTCTCTCTCTCTCTCTAAACCCATGTTATGAGGTGTTTTTGGAGGAAGTACTTCAGGCCGTCATGCCTCCAGAAGAAGCTGTAAAATTTCACATTGTATTTTTCTTCAGCTCAATAAAAGCTCATTTGCTTTGCATCTTTATTCTCACTGTGTTCATCAGTATCTAACTGTGTTAATGAGTGAGTGACGGCGTTAGTGACAGTGATAGTGTTAATGAGCGGATGATGGTGTTAATGAGCAAGTGGTGGTGCAAGCAATCAACTCATTGCTGAGGATTAGACGCGCGGCCGTGCGGTGTGAGTTAGTTTAAAGCAGGTTCTGAACTCAATGGAAAGTTCAGTCCTTCTTCGCCAGCTAGCACGCGCTGCTCAGCTCCATTAACACGAGTGTGAAGTGCGAGAGACGCTAACTCTGTCCTGCAACATACAGCCATGCTGAGGACACAGGGTGCATTATGGGAGGTAAGGTCAACACACGCAAGACACTAATGCTCGGAGCGATGGGAAAAATAGGCAGTGAGGGTTTCAGGAGACCGAAGTGCACACAGTGAAAGCAGATCAGCTAATTAAGCGGCCTAGATGCACTTAGCAACCCTGCGTGGGTCTGATTGAATCAGATGAAGCTGCTCTCACACGCCGCCTCTCAGGACATTGCAGGTAATTACCCATCAGTCTCTGCTCCTCCGTATCCAGTCCTCAGGCCAATTAAGCATGTAAAGCCGCCCACCATGGCACTTTATTGCTTCAACATGCTCATTGACCTTTTCCTCTAAAGAATGGTTATTTGCTGAGGAAACAGACGTGGGGGAGAACGGATCCTAATCATGTTGGTGATGTGACAAACACTAATGCAACAAAAGTTTAAAATATTACACCGTGTCCATGGAACAGTGAAACGTCGGGCATTTAGGGAGGTTAGGCCTGTGGTGAAGGATAAAGGTTTAACCCTTTCATGAACAAATGATATGAGTCATATCAAGATTATTCGATTATTTCACACTGAACACCACACTGAGACATAACCACGTCCCAATCTTCAGAAGGAAATGCCCGCTGCAGCGGCAGCAGACGAGAGGAAAATGTTTTCTTACAGCACACGTCACACTTCTCAGGACTCTGAGTTAGCTGTCCCAGAACATGGACCATTCGCCCCACATAAGGACATACAGCTCCAGTAAAATCATAAATAAGCGTAAAAGAGCATAACCCATAATTCTGTCAGATTCCAATCTTCATAGTAGGAATGAGAGGTTTAGAGATTATGATTTTTTAACTAATTTGTGTATAAATTCATGTTAAGGTGATAGTTTGTTAAACAGTTGTTTAATCAGTAGACTTCCGTTAGCCTTTAGCTACATTACTGGAAAAGAAGCGAACGTGTCCTGGCTGGTCTATTGCACTTTTTCGGTAACAGGAAAAATTGTGGACATTTAATTTTTATTTTCTTGTAATTGTATTCATTATATATGTGGACCATGTGGAAGTTACAGAATTGTAATATAAATAAAAACAATAATACTTCTACATGTTTTAAAAGTTTCTCTGTGTAGAGAGAAGATGGCGGCGCAGTGACAGAGCTCACACGCACTCGCTTCAGCAGTGTGGGCGGGGCAAGGGGCGGAGTCCAGAGCGGCAAGCGCCAACCAATCATCGTCGGCTTGTACAGGGGGCGGAGGCTGCGTGGCGTGTTTCCCAGGCGCGCGAGGGAACTACTGATCCCAGCCAATCATATGTCGCGTTTATTCTGTGTTTCATTAATATTCATGAACTCGCCTCGGCCTGGAGCAGGCCGTCAATGTGGGGTTTGAAATTGCGCTAAAGAGAGAGAACTAGGGAGAGGGCGGGGCGGGGGCGGGGCTACGGCGAAGGCGCTTTATAGTACTCGCGCGCCCTCTGTCGGTTAATCAATGATAGATAAAAACAATGATGGATTAAATTTTTTTAAAAGTATTTTAAAAGATTTTAAAATACTGCTACTACTACTTTATTATTATTATTATTATTATTATTATTATTATCCATAATTTTAATAATACTTTTTTAAATCTGACTGCACCAAATGATTTTCAATCAAGAGCCTTGTGAAGCTCAATGTGACAGATCAATCACTCAATGTATTAATCAATTAATTACTTGAGAATTTGAACCCTAGAAGCCCAAGTCATAACATTTTTATTTATTATTTACATTTGCTATTTTTATTACACATTTTTATTTATTATTTTATTATAGATACAGATATAGATATTATTGTTATAGCTTGATAGATAACACAGACTAGTGCACAAATACATAAATAACAGTTACAACTCAGCTAAATTTAAATATAAATGAATAGAAATAAGAAAAAAATGTAAAATGTCTAACAGAATCGATGGCAATAATTTAAAAAGGTGCTACTGAAAAGTTCTACAGAAAATGTACACATTAATCAACTTACATTAACCTATAACCTTAAACCTTTATTTCTGGATGATGCATGACCATGTGTTTATTTTTATATTTAATATTGTGACAAGTAAACAAGATCTATAAACATTAAAGAGGCAGCAGTTCAGGAGGACGGTGTGAGGACTGTGTGGCTCGTATTTAAAATATAAATGTAGTAAAAATGAACGCAGGATTATTTTGTAAGCAAACACAGATGACACACAGATTAAAGAAAATATTGTTTATTTGTGAAGGTTTAAGACAATGTAACTATGATTGTAATCATTTTTAATGTGAGAACACACACACACACACACACACACACACACACACACATTTATTTCTCCATCATAATCAGTGTGTGAACATTTCTCCTACAGTGCATCAGGTTTACTGGTTTATTGAACTTTCCCAGAAAACCTTCATGTAGTACTCAAAATGTCTCACACTTCCCACTAAAAGTGTGTGTGTGTGTGTGTGTGTGTGTGTATGTGTGTGTGTGCGCATAGATATTCATGGTAGATACTGTAGATATTTTCTTTAAGCTTAGCTTTCTGTATTATACTAACTAGTGCATAGCAGAGATTTATGATGTTTAACACCATGCTAATACTCACTCCTAATTCTACATTTCCAGTGTATCATGTCGTGCGATGTTCCTCATTCTCTCTGAATGGCTGAGGATCAGACAGGCGCCACTACGGCATAGTTTCTGCGCCAGTCATCATTAAAGCCATAGAGAGTCACAGCGGAGGAGGAACCACGCCAACATGGTTGCTCAGATCGCCACCAGCATGAACCAACACCCCGAGTTTAGAACATCTACAAGTATTCACAAAATGACCTTCGTTACTGGATATAACAAGCTTTATCTGGGGACGTTCACCTGTGTGTGATGTCACACATGTGGCATCATCACACCCGGTGAGGAAGATTAAACTTCGGTAATTGTTGTGTTTAGAACGAGGCGTGAGGGTCACTAATTAGCGTAAGAGGTGATGGTTCATTCCTGGGACAAACTGAGATGTCAATACTTGTTGGTGATTTCCTGTCAGGGTACAGGTGATACCGCAAAACACTGGCAATTTTCTGATGATGCTTACATTGCTAACAATTTTTATTAGTTCCTAATATATCTATGGGCCAGTAAGGGATAACTTGCTAACTAGCTACCTTCTGCTAGTTGCAATGTAGTTCATTTTGCGTGTCCGCTTTGTGTCGTTGTATTAAACAACTCATACCTAAAACCGTCACTTAACATCAAATATCTATAATTGTTGGAATATTGGATGGAATTTTGGTCTCTGGTCGGTCAGAGTTGCCCACCAGAGGGCGGTGGTGATCTAATGTTCCCAGATTGAGGAAAATTGCCAGTGTGTCATTAGTCTAAGTAATCGTCCCTGCTTATATCACCTGTCATTCTCATTGGTTTATCCCTGCAGGTCAGGCTCAGATTGGCTGAGCCAGCTCTCAGTCACCCAAGTGGGCGGGGCGTCACTGTCAGGTTTCCCTGACGTTGTTTTGTTCCGCCGTGAGCTCGTGTCAGAGACAGGGAGCAGCCAGCGGCTCATTGCAGTGTCAGATTGGCCTCTCATTAAGATCGTGGCCAATCAGACGCCGTCAGTGTCAGCATCAGCTTGAGGGGTCAGAGAGCTCCCCCTGCTGACACAAGTATGGAAATTTTCACCTGGAAGCTCAGGGACGCCGCATCACTTGCTGCTTCCCTGCATCATCAGCTACATGTTCCAGGTCTAGCCGCCCAACTCCATACTGTCCCAAATCTATCTGCCCCATATGTGCCTGCCCAAAATCAAACTGCCTCCTCTGAACCTGGCCCAGATCAAAAGAGCCTCTCTGGACCTGCCCTACAATGAGTTGGCCCTCGTGGCCATGTTGGTGATTTGAGTCACCATGACTGTGCCTCTCTCCACCATCATGGGGATGGTGGCCATGGTGATGACCTCCATGATGATGACCTCCATGGTGATGACCTCCATGGTGATGACCTCCATGGTGGCCATGGTGGTGGTGATGATGATGGTGATCCCCTTCTTCTGTTTTTGGTGTTTCCTCCTCTGTTTTCTCCTCCTTGGTCCTGTTACATGCCTCCAGGTGATCAGAGCTCTGCAATTCGAACACACTGAGTTAATAAACCAAACTACACACATCAGAAATGGAGCAGATGGGTGTGTCTTTAAATGGGACAGATGGGAGTGTCTTTGAGCCTAAACATGAACTCAGGTGTTCTTACTTTGGAGTTTCTTTAAGATTGTACTCAAAGTTATATTCAGGCTAGCTAATGTTATTCAGCTACCATTAGCAGTTAAGACCATGAGTGGTTACTTTATGTTAATTAACTAGTTAAATAAATACATGCAATTATGTAAATGCCAATGGTTTCCTTCTTCCTTCTTGAGGACTTCCATATACGGTCTTTAAGACACATTCACTTACAGCTGCTCTCATTTCCATAATGGACTCAAAGACATGCCCACATTCTGATATTCTGACTTTAATACATGCCCACGTTCCCGTCTATTGCCTTTGAGATAAACCTCTCAGAGTTTTTCACTTCCAAATTTTCTCAACATGTTCACATGTCCATTTAGAGCGGCTCTTATTGCCATATATGGACTCAAAGACATTATCACAACCCCATTTACGGAGTTTAGGACAGACCCATTC
This sequence comes from Notoglanidium macrostoma, assembly GCA_030068235.1. Lineage (NCBI taxonomy): Eukaryota > Metazoa > Chordata > Actinopteri > Siluriformes > Auchenoglanididae > Notoglanidium > Notoglanidium macrostoma. The sequence goes on along the minus strand of JAQQZR010000039.1, from coordinate 25,502,294 downwards.
ACAGCGTTTTCATTTGCATATGCTCGCTCAAAGACACACCCACATGGCCATCTATGGGTCATCTATCTGCAAATAGACTGCATCCTCCATCCAACTCCGAGTTGTGTTTCCTGCTGTCGTGTGTGTTAGTACTCATCCCTGCTGCTGATAGATGAATGTAGTGGTGGTTTACCTCCAGCTCACAGCCTCCGCACACAGAGGTGCAGTAGGTGTTTCTGATGGCCTCCTCCACGTGTGGCTGGCCCAGGATCGTATACGGCAGAGACAGGTGATGTGTGAGACGTCCACATCTAAAAACAGACCAATTGGTATCTTTTTAAACATGCAGTTTATCCCATGCTAAACCCGAGGCTATGAGCTCCAGGAACATAACCTCAGGCTTCATAAGGTGGACATAAAACAAACAGCTTATAAAAGAAGCAAACCTGTCATAGATCTGGAAGTCATCCTTCTCAACCTTGGCTATGGTCCACACGTCAGGATCTTCAGGGTTCTGTTTGTACAGAACGATGTTATCCGAGAGTTTCTTCTCCAGCAGAGGGTGAAGACGGCGTGAGTTTTCATCCTGGCTGTTCACCACCATGTACGTAATGTTTGCAAAGCCTGCAGTCTCCAGCTTCTGGTGCAGCTCGTCCAGTCTGCAGGGAAATCAACACGAGTAAACATCACACCAGGCCAAGAACACATTTCACAATCTGACCTCTGAGTTGAGGACACGAGGCACCTTTACTTATTATAGCACTTTAACCTGTGGAACCATCTGTGCAATAAGCCTGTATGTGTGTGTGTGTGTGTGTGTGTGTGTGTATTTGTGAGTGAAAGAGGAAGAGAGACCTGGCCGCCTGCGACAGGCAGAATAATCAGCTGGCTTGGAGGAAGGCCACCACGGTCACTCGGCCCAGGCTGTCCTTCAGCGGCTCCACATCGCCAATCTTCCACACGGCTGCAGGTTTACATCTCGCCCCATCCGTCTCGCTCTCACCCTTACAGGCCACCAACAGGCCGGCCAGCAGGGCGAGGCCAAGAGACCTCCACATCTCTCTTCCTGACCAACACACACTCCGTCTAAAACACACACAAATAGAATGATGAAAGTCTGGCCTGGATGCTGAGCATCTGAACCTATAGCCAACTTTACACTGAATGATTTCAGGAACCGCTGTTGTTGTGGCGGAGAAAATTCAAACCCATCCAAGAAGTGAACACTCGCACAAGTGAGAAGTGAGCACACACACACACACACACACACACACACACACACACAGAGCAGTGTCAGATACATGCTACAGCACCCGGGGAGCAATTGGGAGTTAGGTGCCTTGCTCAAGGGCTTCTCTAACCTTCAGGCCACGACTGCCCTCTTTTTTTTTTTAAATGGAAATTTGGGATTAAAATAACAGAGTGTGAAGGCTGCTATGATGCTCATCTAAAATTCACCAACATGAGGATGGCAAAGTCACGAGACAGTTACAGATACAATAATGATGGTGAAACATAAATGAAATATTCTAATGGACAGAAAAATCTAATTACCTAAAGAATGTGTGTGTTTATGAGAGCCTGTCTTCTGCATGAGCATGCTGACTGAACATAGTACTCTTTTTAATCACTGATCTATCTTTACAGGTTCAGCATATTTGGGTGGGTGGGACTTTGGATTTATGCATCAGGCTTGTGAACAATGGGCAGTTCCAAAGCAAACATGGTGACACCAGCCTGAAGTGCATTATGGAGGACTACTCAACTCCAAATACACCGCTGACACTCAAGGAGGCGGAGTCAGGTGAAACCTGCTCACACAGGAGGCGGAGCTGGAGAAAAATCCTAACGTTTAATTGCAGGTGTGAGGGTGTACTTACTTTAGAGGTCATGTAGAAGGTTTGTACTCATGAGCAGCTCAGGGAGGGGGAGGTACAAATAAAATGATTGGTCATTATTTTTTTGTCCCACCCACAATACTAAGGTTGCATAATAAAAAAAAGCTCTGCACTTTAGTGTAGTGGAAAAAAACTTTGTCATTTGAAGTTCTGAGTAGAGGTACAGAACAAAGACATAAACTAATTAGGTTATTATTATTATTATTATTATTATCAATAAAATTAGCATTACAAAAAAATAAATGGTAATGAAAATAAATTTACACATAATTTTCTAAATGTGTTAAATAATTTGAAACATATTTGCATAAATTTTGATGTAAATGTATTTTATTTATATTTTATATTTAAACATTCAGGAAATATATTTGCAAATTTTAGTCCTGAGATGTCACATGATGTATAATTCACATATTTTAAATGAATATAAATAGATGAATATATATTTTAGATGAATATTTATGAAGAAAATAAACATACATGTATTTATATTTATTTTTCATCCACTCTGTTATTCTCAGGTTATATAATACATAAAAATAGATGATTGCATACCACTGTTCCACTGATTTAATGCTCAACACAGCATGGCTTAACACCAAACATACTGCTGATCTTAATTATTAATAACACTACACACTGGTTTTTTTCTAATAAATATAAGAAAACACTCAGATGAAAGAACAATATCCAGTCTTACGTGTTGTTTTTTCCCCCGTGAGTCTTCAGTCCGTGCAGATTTTCACTCCAGTCGTCTGAGATCGATAAAAACACTCCGTCCTATTTATACCCCACTTGTTTATCAGAACTGGGACAAAGTTCTTCACAGGCTCCACCCACTCTCCCTCCCATAACTCACTGAGGATCACATAAACACAGGTTCAGATGTGTTTCAGGAATTTTAACCACGCTGTCCAAATCCAGACCTCCACACTGACTGGTGTTAAATGCTCATAATTTTCTATCTCCAGTGTTTGTGGTTTTTTTCATCAGTTTTATCATTAAATAGTGAAGATGAAAAAAGTAGTTAAAGACGTCAGACTGAGCTCCAACTTTATTCATCAATTGTGTAAGATAATTCCTCATAAAAAGTCAGCAGATATTTTAAAAATTTCTTATTATTCCTTTAACTCTGTGTAACTCATTAGTGCTGTGTTCTTTATCTTACAAACACACGGAGTAAACATGATCCTGCCTGCTGTGAGGTGTTTATTTAATCTGTAATAACCCTGAACCGTTAATCTTGTCCTGCTGGTTTTTTGTGTCTTTCTGCTCCGCTGCACTTTTTGGTGCCGAGTCAGCACTCTTCCTGCTGTGTCGAAACTTTCCGGTTCCTGTCCCAAGTCTGGACTCACAGTTCAAATTAACAGGAGAGAAATGATTAACAAAACACAAAACCAGTCCCACACATGCTTATAAGAAACAAACCCTTTCTGATAAGGTTCTACATGGAAACTTTAATGGTTCCCCCAGAGGCCTATCATGACACATCCTCCACTCCTATAGCAGAGTAGAACTAGAGGTGCAAAAACAAACTATTATTTTCATTTTCATGAATATGATATAATTTTCATTTCAAAGATTTTTTTTATTTTATGGATGCATTAGGCTCTATTTTTCATTCTTACAGATGCTTTATACATTTCAGCAGGACTGACGTTATTTATTCCTACAAAGAATTTCATTTGAATTTTTAACTAAAGCATTTTGGTGAGTTTTTACTCTTTAATGGAAGACTTATCTCAAATATCCCAGTAATCCTGACTATCCAGGCCTCCTGCTGCGGAACTGAACACTGTCCACAATAACACAGTGTGTGTTCCTTTAAAGTGTGTTCCTATGTAAAACCCTACAAGGTCTTTCTATCCAAGTAGAACCTCTTTAATTGTAGGTCTGACTTTGCTCACATCACATTATAACACATATAGTGACTTATAGACAGAGATAAATAACAACGCAAGATTTTCTGCAATGCCTTTAATCTTTAACAGAACAGAATATAAACCTGAACATTTCCTTGTTAGGCGTGTACAGCAGTGAAAGTGCAGCTTGGCTTAACATTGACTTGTGTTTTTGAACTCTTTCATGCTCTGGCTTGTCTTTAGATTTGCAGTTAGACTTTGGAGTGTGTGATGATGTTCACCGTCAACACGACTCATAACAACACCATGTAACAAAGAGCTCTCTGTCACCTTATCTGATTTTAATACACATTATTTTTGTTTTGCTTATAATTTATCATCAGAACACTGCATTAAAAAGCAATTACTGTATATTACTGTATAAAATATCTAGCTGCTATTCTTACTAGAACGGCAGTCAAAGCATTAGCTTGTCAAAGAATAGTTAACAGACACGTGCCCAAATAATGTCAAAGAACATTATTCATTCAGGCTAGCTACAGTTAATTAGAAAATCATTTACAGTAAATTAGGAATAAATTATAAAAGACAACAGCCATTACAATAGTGTAAAAATAAAAGCGCTAAAATATATAAGCCTAAATACCTAAAATAACCTAAAAACCTAAAAATAACAACTAGGAAATTTTAGATAAACTGCTAGCTAGCTTTGTAGTTAATTACTGCAGTTCATTAGCTAATGTTATTAGCATAAAAGGAAGTAAATTAGAAAATACAACAACAGTGAAGACATAAAAATGGTAAATTGATAGTAAAATGTAAGTGGAGAAAAGTATTTATATGAAAAAGTTAACAGTGTGCTGAAATGACAAAATCTTTTAAGTTTTACTTCAAAATAAATATATAAAATTGCTGAATAATAGTTCAATACCTAGGGTTATGGTTAGTAGCTTGGTAGTTGATGTTATTAACATAAAGTCAAGTAAGATAGAAAAAATATGAGTATAAATAATGTGCTAGTAAAATCTAAGTAGAAAAATATATGAATAAAATGACTAAATGAATACAATTTTTATTTATGTGCTAAAATCTTTTTTGTTTAAATCTTTTAAGAAAATAAAAATAGAAAATATATAAACGATAGCTAGCTTGATAATTAGTTCTTTGTTCTTAGGATTAACGTCGAGGCTGTAATCTGAACAGGGACATCAAGAGTTATTAGTAATTTATTTTAAACAAAACACAGTAATAATAATATTAACCATTATAAACATGAAATAAAGTGACGTGTGTATGTGAACCGCAGTCTACGGTTTAATCTCCAACGATTCTTTCTCATGTAGGAACCGACTGAGTGGATCTGATTTTATTAACAAGTCACTCTTTAAGTCATGTGACCTACAAAGGAGTGGAAATGGATGAAGATTACAGATTTCCAGTATGTAAATTATATAACCGAAGCTACAGGAGAGAAATTCAGGCCTGAAAATGAATTTTAATTCTAACTGAAAACTTCACCTGTTAATGATTTTCTGACCTCAGACACAGTGTCCTGAACCACACACTGAGATTAATATTCGATATGATATCTGCAGATATATATGATATCTCTCTAATCTACAAACCTCACCTAGTAACTCAACATGCAAATCTCTGAACAATACATTTACATCCAATAACCATGTATTAACCATGGATTATCTTCAGCACACATGTGCGAGGTGCTAGTTTAAGGTACACCCCACCATCGCTGGTACTTGCTATTTAGGTAAAATTCCTCTTAGGATAATGCTAGTTAGCAGAGCAGGTGTTTATGGACCATACTGTATTACTACTGTACGTCGTAATGCTTTATGTGTTCAGAGGACATTTTTCACAGCTCTGTATTACATTAAGAAACCTTTTATTAAATGCACAATAAAATGTCACTAATAACCACTAATAACAACTGTTTCTTTAGAAACAGAAATAGAAAAACATGTCTACCTATAATTAAAGTAAAGAATTTAACCACAGTGAAGATTCCTAATTATTCCAATTAACACAAGAATAAAGGGAAAAGTTATTGTGATGTTAGTTTTCACTATTTGTGAAAATGTGATTAAAATGTGAAAAGTTTTAAACAATCCAAACTCTTAAAGGTGGCAGGAAATTTGAATTATAAGAAATTCGAACTTTTTAAAGTACTTAAAATATTTTTTAAGCTATAATGACAGTAAAATTGCCATGGCGCCTCCATTTTGGAAATTTACTGAAGACTTCACCACTGACAGCAAAAGATAATGGCGGGAAAATGTGGCTCTCGCGCGCCATCTACCTCGCGCTTGATTTGGCGTGGCGCGTGGCCTTTTGGGAAGTGCAGTCCAGAACGCGCCCGCCCTCTTTTTTCACTCTACGAAGCACGACGTTGTGAAGCACCGAGCGGGACACGATTATTAAAATTACTCCATAAAACTTTACATTCAGTGCCATCCAGGGTGAGTACAGACGAGTCACAACACTGTGATGGTTTCCTGATCTTCAGTCGATGAAAAGAAATAGCCGGATTTGAGCATTTTAATGCGCGATTTGATGACGTAACAACAGTGAGTCAAATAACAAATGGCGAATTTGGCTTCACTTTGCTAGAGGCCAAGCTTGGAAGCGGGCTTTTAGCGGTTGTTTAAGTAGCGGGATGTGTTTTTTACGCTGGTTTATCATGAATAGACTTTAGTTTGGCTGTAAAGTCAGGACTATAAGCTTTTAGATATGCTATAAAGTGCGATTTCTGCGTTAAGCCACAGTTTCCTGTTTCTCTCAGCTAGCTAGCTGAGGCTAAATCCCAAATGGATCCTTACTGCGTATATAAGTGCACTACATAGGGTGTCCGATAATGCTTCCTACGTCCTATGTAGTGCACTATATTTCTAATAAGGATGGATTTGGGGATTCAGGTCTATATGTGCACTGTGCAGGCTTCAGGTAGTGCAGTAGGAGTTTGAGAATAAATGATCTGGACCCTAACTACCTACACTTTATTACATCAGACTGAGCCATGAAGGTCAAATTGGATAGAAAGTTTCAGCTTTACATATGTATTAATGTTTCTCCTTACTATCTACATCTTGTTTTCTGCTCACCGTGTCCCCATGTTCTGCACCACACACCCTTCTCTCCACCCTGCACTCATCTCCAGGATAAGCTCTCCACCATGTCTGATGATGGAGGAGTCGGAGAAAATGAGCACAAGTTTCCAGCTCATTATAAAGTCATGCTGGATAAACTTAACGAACAGAGACAGCTCGACCAGTTCACGGACATCACACTGATCGTTGACGGTGAGCACACATGTCTCGGAAGAGAACCTTGATCTCCATCATCTTTAACACGCCAGAATGTGTGATGTGTGTACGTGTGTGTGTGTCCTGTGTGCTGCAGGACATCAGTTTCGAGCCCATAAAGCCGTGCTGGCCGCTTGCAGTCAGTTCTTCCACAAGTTCTTCCAGGACTTCACTCAGGAACCGCTGGTGGAGATTGAGGGTACATCGCATACACGCGCTGTGACATTTCTCATCAATTTCCCATAATACACCTGTGATTGACATCAAATCATGACAGTGTTCACATGATTTCCACATTAACAAGACCGTATTAAAAGGTCATGTGATCATTATTTCCGACTAAATAGAAATTTGGGTCATCAAACCTGTGTGTGTGTGTAGGAGTGAGTAACAGTGCGTTTCGTCACCTGATGGAGTTCACCTACACGGCCACGCTGGCTCTGAGGGGACAGGAGGAGGTGGTGGACGTGTGGAGAGCAGCAGAGTATCTGCAGATGCAGGAAGCCATTAAAGCTCTAAACTGCAGGTTGGACAGCTTCACTCTGCACTCTTTTTTCTCCTCTCTGTTGTCTTGTTGTTTTTTCCAGTCTTCAGAGGGAGTCTACATCATATTCTTTTCTAAATCTGTTATTTTTTTTAGACTCCTTCGTCTTTATTTCTTGCTCCCTGTAAACGTTGGGATATTTGGTTGTTTCCTCAGAGTGAAGAGCGAGGACAGGAACCTCACGCTGAAGTCCGAGCCTCAGCCCCTCTCTGATCAAACTAAAGCGAAGAAGAGAAAAATCGCAGAGACGTCGAACGTGATCACGGAAACCCTGCCGTCGGCGGAGGCGGAGTCCGAGCAGGTGGAGATCGAGGTGGAGGTCGAGGAAGAGGCCATCGTACAGGAGTGTGTTATGGAGGAGGAGGTGACAGACGGAAGCAGGAAAACGGATGACTCCGCCCTCGCGCTGCTCGCGGACATCACCAGTAAATACCAGCAGGGGGCGCCGAACGTGAAGAAGGCCAGAGAGGAGGCGGGGGATCTGCAGGAGGAGGCGGTGATGGCCACCAAAACGCTGGAGGGCATCGAGGTGGTGGAGGTGCAGATCTCTGATAACATGTTCCGCTGTGATAAGTGCGATCGCTGCTTTAAACTCTTCTACCACCTGAAGCAGCACATGAAGACGCACATGAACTCCGAGAAACCGTTCGTGTGTAGACACTGCGGGAAGACGTACGCTCGGGAGGGAGCGCTCAAACAGCACGTCAACACGTGTCACTACGACGCTGAGGAGCTGAACAAGAAGCTGAAGAAGAAAGTGCACATGTGTGTGTACTGCAGTAAGGAGTTCGACCACTTCGGTCACTTCAAAGAGCACTTACGGAAACACACGGGTACGACCTGCTCGCACCGACACCCTGGAATGCTCGGTTCTCGGGTTCCAGCGTGCGTTACACAGCACTGAGCTGCATGTTTCTCTTTGCTGTGTGTGCAGGTGAGAAACCTTTCGAATGTCCGGATTGCCACGAACGGTTTGCCAGGAACAGCACGCTGAAGTGCCACATGTCGGCCTGCCAGAACGGAGCCGGAGCCAAGAAAGGCCGGAAAAAGCTCTACGAATGTCAGGTGGGGTGGAGTCAGGGCTAAAGCTCGGATCCCGGTGTTTACTGGGTAATAAAACACAGTTTTACTCTGTTATTAAAGTTAGGAGTACAGTACGACACCCTGACACTAGAGCTGAGGTCCATGTGGTGCAGAGTAAATACAGTTGCACTAAGATGATTCAACCGCCACTGCAAATTAGGTTCATTGGCAAACGTACAGCTGGTTATTATAAACAAATCAAATAAGGACACTTTAAATGGCTCAACACAACTATTGCAAGTGGTTTCTCTACATCAGCACAAAATGCCACTTTTACTGACTGCAGTTTCAAAATTATTCAACCCCTTCATGACTAGTGTCTTTAGTACTTAGTAGAGCAGTGTTTTGCTCTTAAGACCTGCCGCTAGCGTGCCACACAGCCAGACACCAGCTGCTGGCGGCGTTCCCGCAGAGTCTCCACCCCGTTCCCCCTGGGTTTGTGTGCTGCAGCCGCCTGCTTCACCTCCCACCACAGCTTTCCTATGGGGTTCGAGTCAGGCGACTGTAACGGCCACTCTAGGCTCTCTCAGGACCGTTCAAATTGCTGAAGTTAGGTTACAACACTGCCATCTAGAGGTCAGGGGTTTAAACACAACCCAAAATAAACCAGTGGCTGCCACAAATCTTTGCATGTTAACTATTAATTCAGAAACAATACAGTATTTTTGAGAATTGATACGATATCGCAAAAGATAATGTCGCAATCCTTGTGTATCATTATTTACTTACACCCCTAATTTCTGGTGGTGGGCTGGAGTAGACCCTGCTGTACTGCTGGTGTTGTCTGAGTGTGTGCTCTGTTCCTCAGGTGTGCGGGGAGGTGTTCAACAGCTGGGATCAGTTCAAAGATCATCTGGTGATCCACACAGGTGACAAACCCAATCACTGCACGCTGTGTGATCAGTGGTTCACTCACGCCCGAGACCTCACAGCTCACCTGCAGCAACAGCACGCAATCCACGAAGAGGACGGAGCCTTGGTGGAGGAACGACTGGAGCTGGAGGATGGTGTGGTGGTGGAGCTGCAGGGCCCAGTGATGAAAGAACAGGTGGAGCTGCAAGGAGCGGTGATCGAGGGACGAGTGGAGCTGCAGGATGCAGTGATGGTGGAGGAACGAGTGATCATGGAGGGCCAGATGGAGCTCCGAGACGGAGTGGTGATGGAAGGACAAGTGGTCCTGCAGGACGGGGTGATGGAGCAGCAAGTGATTCTGCAAGACGGAGTGATGATGGAAGGACGAGTGGAGCTTCAGGACGGAGCGCTCGAGCAGCCGGTGGTTCTGCAGGACGGAGTCATGATAGCGGAGCAAGTGGAGCTGCAGGACGGAGTGATGATGGAAGGACGAGTGGAGCTGCAGGACGGAGTGATCGTGGAGAACCCGGTGGAGACGGTGCTGATAGAGGTGGAGGAAGAAGGCGTGAAAGAACAGACGCAGAGTGTAAACGTATGAAAGTGTATAAGCGTGAGGGACTGAAATAGGGACGATATTTATTTTTGTAAAGCAGAGTGTGTGTTCTCTCCTCGCAGGCCTGTCGCTGCATGGCTCTCTCAGAGTATAAACAACTCCTCATCTGTTTCATTTTTATTTTAGGAATTTCAGAAGGGAGATGCAGGCAGTGGGTGTGTCCGATAACCCGGAGATTATACCGTAAATATGTTCAACACAAGCAATAATAATTACACACAGTCCCATGGGGGCGGGGCTTAAGAGCTGGGCATGTGACATCACGTTATTCCTCTTAAACACAGGCTTTAGCTACACAATATAATAATTTAGTTATTTAACTTGGCTAGTAATTATCTTCCTTCCTGTAGCTTTATGGCTTCTTTAATGAACTGTTCATTGTGTCATGAAACCCAGGAGCCACGCTGACTAGCCAGCTAGCTAACGCTGCGTAAACTCCTGTATGGTGTAATTAGACTCATACGCTACGCTGTAGAAGTGAAAGAAGGCTAGTGGTGATGTCATAAGACCAAGCTTGTGATTGGTTGGTCAAATGTGACTTAAGCCCCGCCCCTTGTTGACCCAGAGACTCCAGCATGTGTGACGCAATACAGTGCAGCAGTTGTGTGAACTGTTTTACAGAATATCTGAATCAGATGAAAGTGTGATTATTTTGATGTAGAAGGTTGGTGTGGGCACTCGCCTGCAGGGGGGGATGGGGGAGGGGCTGAAAATGTGTATTTGAAGTTTTATTTATTTCATGTTGTATCTGTCTTGCTTTCAAAAAGTAGCAACATGACCTTTTTTGTATTATTGCATTTGTTTTCTTTTTTGTAAAGAATTTTTGGATTTACTTTTTTAAGGTGAAATCTAAACTCTTGTCCTGCTCGTGCGTGTAAACTGAGAATGATCGGCTCTGCCCTGAGTGTCTCTGAGCTTTGCTCTGTAGCGCAAAAGTTCTTATTTTTGTAACATGGTTGAGTTTAAGAGTGACGCTGTTGTGTGACTGTAAAGGGCTTCACCTGATCTGTACATCATTCTGCACAAACATCAGAATATTACACCGTTTCAGATGTTATTTCAGATTGTAATGCTTTGTACAGAGCTATAAAATAAAATCTAAACACGGTGCTTATTATTATTATTATTATTATTATTATTATTTGTGTTTTGATATCACTGTCTATAATTTTGTGAATATTAAAGTTTTCCCTTCAATTTAATTCAATTATAAATGTTTTTTAAATAAAAAAACCCAACTTTCTTGGACCATCAACAAGTAAAATCTAAACATTTAATTTATTATTATTATTATTATTGTATTTATTGTGATTTGCCAGTTTGAAGAGGATTAAAACTAAATTAATCTGCTGTTACGCAAAAAGCATTCAAATAGAGTACTAAAAATATAAAAGAATCATAGCATGATGTTAAATCTATACCTCAGTGTACTATACAGTCAGATTCCTGCATTACCTACAGTCTCTAAACTGATTAAAAACTAATAAAAACTATACATTTATTTTTTAAAAAGCTCTATATAAAATTACTGTCTTGTGTTTATGTAAATAACTCTGGTAAAGCATTAAACAGCATTTTAAATTATTATTGTTATTATTATTATTATTACTATTATTATTCTTATACACTTGCTAAATGTTAAATATGAAGATGAAAATGAAGATAATGTATTAAAGCTACTTTGGTTATCATTCACAGTTTTATTTTTCTACAGTTTAAATTAATAATTTTTTGGACTTACGCTTATATAAAATATTTAATGGTATATTAAATAAAAAAATATTTTGTGTTTTATTTTACTTTTGCCGTTATCACTTTATATCACTTTCATTTATCCATCTGGTCATTGCGCCTTTATCCCCTCTTATCTTCTCCTTCATTGTGGCGCCCTCTGCTGGTGAAGAGCAACACAACACGGAAGCGTTCACGTGCATCAGCAATCTTATTGGTCGCGTAGGTCCCTAGCCCCGCCCCTTTCCTGGCCTGTGAGTGGTCAGGAGCCGCTGTCAGTCTGGGGATTCCGCATCTCTGTTTTCATCATCACCACCACAACCATCATCTCTCCCTCCCTCCCTCTCTCTCTCCCTCCCTCCCTCCCTCTGTCACACACACACACACCCCGACAGAGACAGATGGAGACCGGAGCTGAGCATCATCATCTACCCAGAGGTACAGGTAAGAGAGAGCGGTGTGTGTGTGCGCGTGCGTGCGTGTGTTGATTATTTGTATATGAGCTTATCTTCACTTCAAAAAACCGAAAGCTGTAGCTGTTAATCATACATGCGCGTGAGATTCTGCAGTAGTGTTTGTGTGTTTATACTGCTGTCAGTCATCTGTGTTTGTGCCCCAGTGAGCTTCTGTACTGCTGGGAGTTTATCCTACTACACACTACGCACATTATTCACATACACATACACTAGTAACTACACACTCTACACACTCTGTACACATACACTGTACACTATACACAGACACTGAACACTACACACACTATACACATACACTGAACACTACACACACTCTACACATACACTAGAAACTACACACTCTGTACACATACACTGTACACTACACACTACACACACTATACACATACACTGAACACTACACACTACACACACTATACACATACACTGAACACTACACACTACACACACTATACACATACACTGTACACTACACACTACACACACTATACACATACACTGAACACTACACACTACACACACTATACAC
>JAQQZR010000039.1:25429544-25446169 GCA_030068235.1 Notoglanidium macrostoma | reverse complement strand
GTGTGTGTGTGTGTGTGTGTGTGTGTGTGTGTGTGTGTGTGTGTTGGTGGGTGGGTTTGGTTGGTGTGTAGGTGAGAAAATATGATTTGGATGGAGAGCTGAAATCCCCTGTTTCTCCATTTTGCTGGCTCAAGACTAATTACAGATATAGAAACCAAAAGCACGCCTGTTTAATTCCACTTCCTGTTTCTTCTGTTTTTATTTTATATCAGGTTTCAAATCCTCAGTTGAGCTTAATTATAGCACTTTTACCCAGAACTAACTCTAAAAAGGCATATAAATAATTGTGTTGTTGTTGTGGTAAGAATTTTGATCGACTAAACTAAGGGGTGCCAATACTTTTAATTCCTATTTAAATAATTGAACATCAAGGTGCGTGGTGTTGAAATAAAAAATATATATGAGAAGTTGTCCATTTTCTGTGACTGAATCTGCATGAGACTGCGTAGGGGGCGCTACACCATTATTCAATACCCTCTGTAGTGAGCGTGTGCAGCGAACAGGAAACCATTTCAGATTAATTTAACAGCGGATTATTACTCATGCTGAGGAATTTAATACAAGTAAAACTTTGATAACTTTGATTGGAAACTATTTCTGCGGCCCGTCAGGTCTCGTCCGGTGTGTGCTGAACATGCTGAAGAACGTGTAGCGGTGTGTACACAGCGAGCTGTTATCTGGCAGATGATGACGTAGCGAGTGTGTGGCGCTCTTTGATGATGTCATCTCGTCCTTCAGTGCAAGAGTTTGCACGCCCTCAAAACATTTTGTACCAAGGAGATGTTTGTTTATTCTGTATTCTAGATGTTCATTTACTATTAACTGTTAAAATGGATAATATAGTGCAATAATAGTGAAAAAGGATTAAAAGGCGTTCAGTTCAGAAGTTTGTGAACTTGCACAGTGAGGTTCGGGACGCATTTGTCTTCCATTTTAGCATCTTGTGTATAAACATGTTACGTGTTTAATTCCTACACTCATCTGCCCCAAGATTAACTCATTAAAGTGATGAATGGCAGAAAAACGTGAGCGACTCACCAGTGAAGGACAGAATATAACTGTTCCTAATTACTGTTTATTCACTCGTGTGTGTGTGTGTGTGTGTGTGTGTGTGTGTGTCAGTGTGTGTAAAAGTCAGTCTATTCATCTATTCAGTCTGTGCTATTGTCCAAATATTTATATACATACATGCATGTGTGTGTTTATTGGGATTGCTCAGGGATGACTGTACTCAAGTGAGTGACTTATTGGAAGTGTTATTCATGTGCGTGTGTGTGTGCGCGACTGTGTGTGTGTGTGTGTGTGTGTGTGTGTGTGTGTTTCATGGGAAAGTCAGTTTTCTTCAGAACTGGGAACAGAGACAGTTTTTGTGTTTAAGTGGAAATTTGACCCCATGCGGAAAGTTGGATTGGAGCACAGCCTTCTTTTCTTTTTTTTAATGTGAATCTGTCTGTAGCATTGTGTCTGGTGTCAGTGTGACGTCAGTACACTTGTCAGGTGTGTGTGTGTGTGTGTGTGTGTGTGTGTGTGTGTGCGTGCGCTGAGTAGTTATTCACTAATCAGGACTTGGTGGAGATTGTCTTGCTCAGTGCTGAGCTCTGTCACAGCCAGATGAGGATTAATCAGTTGTACAGTTATCATTTTTATTCTTATTAAACGGGCTTTTCTTCAGTGTGCGTTATAAACTCCCATTCCTGCATCTCTGCTCTAACTAACCTTCCCACTCAGCCGTGTAATAACACACAAAAACAAAGAAATCTGCTGTATTATTGTAGTTTTAAATGTAAAAATGCAGATGTGACACCAATAATAACTTTTATTAATGAATTTTTTAGTAAATGTTGAATGAAAAGCTTACTTATTTTTTCATAATGTGGCTCTAAAGTATCTGACATATGATTAAATATTTTATAGTTGTATATTTTGTCAATAAAATATTAGCGTTTAATAAGAATTTGTTGAGGTTTTTCTGACCAAATATAATAATGTAATTATTCAGTAGTTAATAATTTACTTTCTCAATTAAACAATAAAATAATATTTATTTAATGCTGAATTTTAAATTTTCCTACTAATATTTTGTCTGTAAGATCTTAATACAGTGTTATGTATTATTGTTATTGTCTGTGTGTTTAAAAATGTACACACACACACACACACACTCACACACACACACTTCCTCTGTGTTTATGTGACAGTGTTTATGTGAGCGGACACACTCGTGGCCCGGATAGTGACTCAGTATTGAGTGTGTGTGTGTATGTGTGTGTAAGAGAGAGAAAGAGACAGACTCATCGTGTCTTCTCTGCTTCACAGCAAAGGCCAGCCAACAGGCCCAAACCCAAGATGGCGTCCACGCCCACAGCGTCCACGCCCACCACCTCGACGTCCTCATCATCAGCGGGGGGCGTGGTGAAACTACCGTCCAATCGGAGCTCGTCGGGGGCACGGCGCAGACGTACGCGCTGCAGGAAGTGTGAGGCATGTGTGAGGAGCGAGTGTGGGGAGTGTCACTTCTGTAAGGACATGAAGAAGTTCGGGGGACCGGGACGCATGAAACAGTCCTGCATCATGAGGCAGTGTATCGCTGTAAGACATGCACACACACACACACACACACACACACACAAGGAACAGTTCTGCATCATGAGCAGTGTATCGCTGTAACACACACACACACACACACACCTTTTGGTAAATTAGCGGCCACCCTGTACACGCGGCCTTCACGCGCATTGTTACTAACAAGCAGAGTGTTTATTACGCTGTGTTCAGTGAGGCTGCGTCCCAAATCACAAGCTTAGTTATTATTACTAGAATAAAGAACGTAGTATTCGTAATGTGTGTTTTTCATCTTGAAGTGTATGTGTTTGTGTGTGTGTGTGTGTGTGTGTGTGTGTGTGTGTGCATGGGTGTGTGTAGCCTGTTCTGCCCCACACAGCGGTGTGTGTGGTGTGTGGAGAAGCAGGTAAAGAGGACACGCTTGATGATGAAGAGGAGAAATTTAACGCCATGCTAATGGAGTGCTCCATCTGCAATGAGATCGTCCACCCTAACTGCCTAAAGGTCAGACTGAGGCTGCGTCCCAATCCCTCTGAACCCTAATGACTCTGTCCTAAACACTACTTTCTGTTAAATAATTTGAAAGATTTATCCTCTCACTCTCTCTCTCTCTCTCACTCTCTCTCTCTCTCTCTCTCTCTCTCACTCGCTCCCCCCCTCAGGTAAAGGATGCAGCAGGGGTAGTGAACGATGAGCTCCCTAACTGCTGGGAGTGTCCCAAATGTAACTACGCAGGGAAGACTGGGAAAGTGAGTTTCAGAAGAGCGATCAGTCTGATGGTGCAGTTAAACTCATCACTTCCATTACACAGAGATTATTTATGTTTCGATTTAAGAAATGATCAGAGTTTGTAACCATAGCGACAGTCATGTGTTACGGTAAGTGATAGAGGTATAAATCGTTGAGTAAATGTGTGAGGTATAAAGTCGTCTCGTCTCGTCTCGTCCTCTTGGCCTGCAAGCAAAAACGAGGCCCAGGATTTAAGTACGCGTCCAACCTGCCGGGCTCGCTGCTGCGGGAGCAGAAATCCACACGGGACGAGGGCGAGCGCAGGAGGGCGGAGAGGGACGACACCCCCAGGATGCCCTGTGAGGACACGCCCACACTGCTGATGCCCAGAGATGTGCCCCGCCCCCGACCCGACATGCCCAACTTCCTCAGGAAGAAGAAGAAACTGTTTGATGATGATGATGAGGAAGAGGACGCAAGTGCAAAGAAGAAGGTAACATCATCAGTCTGGGTGGTTGGTTATCCCCTATTCCATACACCATACTCCCCACCCTTACTCTCTACCCCTTACCCCCTACACTATAATCCCCATTCTCCACATCATAATGCCTACTCCCTCCACCATACCCCCTACTCCCTCCACCATACCCCCTACTCCCTCCACCATACCCCCTACTACCTCCACCATACTCCCAAGCCCCTTCCTCCCTACACAAAACTCTCTACTCCATGCACTATACTTCCTTCTTCCTACCCCCTACCCCATACACACTACTGCTGGTCCCCTATTCCCTATATCCCCTACATTGTACAACCTATACTCTGTACCATCTACACTATACCCCCTACTCTGTATCCCCTACCCTGTACCCTGTACTCTCCACCCTGTACCCCCTACACCCTATTCCCTGTCCCCTACACTGTACCATGTACCTTCTTTAAACTTTGTGAGTGTACTAGTTCTGGAAGATATATTGCCTAAATCTCTCATCTTGGTCCAAGCTGAAGAAGCCATGGAAGCCGGAGGAGTCATTACTCCCGAAGATGTCCTCGATGAAGATGGAGGAAGAGGATCAGTCAGAGGCAGATGAGGAGAAAGAGGAGGAGAACAAACAGCCATCACGCAGCATGAACAGGAAAGAGTTGGGGCCTGCTAGGAAACAGGAGGAGGAGAGGGACGAAGACGAGGACGACCCACACAAGGTACACAAGCGCGTTTTATCCTGATGTTACGCTACGTTCCTGTCTCTGATGCTGACTTTACACCGCTGTATCAGTTTGTGAAGGAGGAGGAGGAGGAGGAGGATGGCTGTGAACTGCAGGAGCGAGTACAGAGAGCACAGCGGGCTAAACGAGCACAGCGCAGGAGGACTGGACGGAACGATCACTCACTCGCTAACGAGAACCTGCAGCCTGATGACAGCGAGAATGACGAGAACGACAAGAAAAACTTCCGGAACGGAGAGAATGGAGAGAGAGCGCACCTGCGAGCACGCGAGATGAACGGCAAGAACCTTACCCATGGAGAGATTTTTTATATATATTCGTCAAGACTCTTGGTACGTGCAGAACTATTGGACTAATTTTGTGTGTTTGTGTGTTTGTGTGTGTGTGTGTGTGTGTGTGTGTGTTCGTGCAGGTGCATCATGGGAATTGCGCCATTTTTACCCGTCTCAGATTGTACCATTGGGTCTGAACCGTATCCCCCCACCCATCCGCCCGCCGCCCCCCCGCTCACCACCCAAATGTGTTCAGATGGAGCGTCACGTGATCCGCCCTCCCCCCATCTGCCCTCCTCCCGATAGGCTGCCACTGGCTGATGGGCGGAGCCATGTGGTGCAGCGTGAAGCCTGGTTGGCCATTTTCAGTCACCTGAGTCACCGTGAGCTGTGTGTGTGCATGCGGGTGTGTCGCACCTGGAATCGCTGGTGAGGGAACGTTAACGCAGGGGCTGTGCTGTATGCCGATGTGATGCTGGATTATAATAACCACCCCTGTCGGGTGTGTGTGTGTAGGTGCTGTGATAAGCGTTTGTGGACGAAGATCAGCGTGAGCCGCTGTAAGTCCATCACCCCTCTAATGCTGAGTGGTATAATCCGGAGACAGCCGATCATGCTGGACCTCAGCTGGACCAACATCTCCAAGAAGCAGCTGAGCTGGCTCATCAACAGACTGCCTGGTGTGTATGTGTGTATTTAAGTGACAGCTTACTTGCTGCTCACTTCCTTGTTCCTGGTAACTCACTTAGCAACAACACAACATCTGTATATCTCAAACAATAGAGCATTATGCATCTGTTTATTACGGAATAACGTTGCAGATGCTTTACAGGTGTGTGTGTGTGTGTGTGTAAATATAATATGTGTGTATATACACATTTATACTGTGTGCGTATGTGCAGGTCTGCGTGTGTTGATATTGTCCGGTTGTTCCTGGGCGGCTGTCTCCGCTCTCTGTACATCCAGCTGTCCTCTCCTGCGCTCTCTGGACCTGCAGTGGGTGGAAGGACTGAGAGATACACAGATTAAAGACCTGCTGTCTCCACCTACAGACAACAGGCCAGGTAACACACACACACACACACACACACACACACACACACACAAATATGTTCAAGTTCAAGTTCAAGTGGCTTTTATTGTCATTTCAACATATACATTTGGTACAGTGTACAGTGAAACGAGACAACATTTCTCAAGGATTAAGGTGCTACATATAAGACAACAGAAGTACAAAAGGTGCATGTGTGCAACAGAAGACAACATAAACTGCAAACAGTACAGCCATAAGACCGACAAAAAGACAAAAACACTGCCACAAGACAGTGCAGACATCATGAGACGAGACAAGACAGTACAGCGCTAATCCAAATGTAGTGTGCAAAATGGCAGAGGTAGATGTGCAAAAAAAAATTTTAAGGTGCAAAATGTGCAGAAGTTTAGAGGTATGGTTCATGATGTCCAAAGTAAACATAATAGTGCTGTGTAAACGCTGTTACTGCTCATCGTCATGGTTACATAGTAGGCTCTACTTTATGAACACCTCATTAATCTTTAAGGTATTGTGGAGCGTCAAAGATTACTGCAGCCAATCAGAAACAAGCGTAATGAACCAGGATTACTGTGTGTAATATTTCTATAACAGTCAATCACTGTGTGTTTTATTCTTCTTTTGTCACAGCAGTTTACCAGTGATTACGTGTTTATTTCTTAAGAACAACATGTCAAACTTTAAATTTTTATCCATTTCGTGCCTCTCTTGTCATCAGCTCGTCATTTTACAGGGAAACAACAGTGCAGTAACGCAATAACGCATAAGAGTGAGTGCATTAATATAAACCTGCGCTACTGTCAGAGCCACTTTCATACAGAATCAATCAACACCTTCTGACCAATCAGAGTGCAGAACTCCGCAGTGCTGTGGGGTAACATTACATAATACATGGTGTGTGTGTTTCAGGTCAGCTGGACACTCGGAGTAAGCTGCGGAACGTTCTGGATCTTCGTCTCTCAGGGTTGGACATCACGGACATGTCTCTGCGTCTCATCATAAAAAACATGCCACTGTTAAAACACCTGGATCTGAGTTACTGTAACCACGTCAACGACCAGAGCGTCAACTTGCTGACCGCCGCCGGAACCACCACCCGCGACTCCCTGACTGACATCAACCTGTCAGGTACACACACACACACACACACACACACACACACACACACACACACACACACACACAGGAAATGATAAAAACCTATTATAAATCTCTGAACCGTGTGTGTGTGTGTGTGTGTGTGTGTGTGTGTGTGTGTGCACGTGCGCGCGTGCAGTGTGTAACAGGGTAACGGATCAGTCGCTGAGCTACTTTAAGCGCTGTGCGAGTATCTGCCGTATCGACCTGCGCTTCTGTAAGCAGGTGAGCAGGCAGGCGTGCGAGCGCTTCATCGCCGAGATGTCGGTCAGCGTCTCCTTCTGCCTGAAAGAGGAGAAACTGCTGCAGAAGCTCAGCTAACACACACACACACACACACACACTCTCTGAAATGATGAACATGCTGACATGGGACATTAAAGCATGTGTTGTAAAATAAACTATGTATTTAAAGGCGCAGGAATGGAGGTCGCACACGCACACGCGCACACAGTCATCGTGTTGCTATTGGAATGTAGCTGCTCATCGTGTGGTATTTCAGTTTAATATCGTTTGGTTGGTTATTAATCTCTATATAATGGAATTTTTGTATATTTGTCGTCTCGGTGTTCGACATGTGCCGACGTTCCCCTTTCGTGTCGCCATGGTTACAACATTTAATCGTGAAAATATATCGCACTTCAGTTGTTTCACTCAGCAGGGGCGGAGCTCAACTTTAATTTGATCAGCCAATCACGGGACATCACCACTAGCCTTTCTTCCTGTGATCCGTTAATGATTAACTGAGCCAGTTGAACCTAGGCTCCGCCCCTTTTGCCTACAGGACATGTTTAAGAGGCACACTTGTCCAAAAAATGGCCTTTAACAGAAGTTCTGCCTTCCAGGAGAGTGAGCCTGAAGCGTCCGCTGTAACAACGTCTGAAATGAGCGCTCGGGATCGGGATCGGGATCGGGATCTACTGCTCACCGTGCAGACGCAGAGTTTCAGTTCGCCTGTTCGTCTCTGCTCTGTGCAAAACGTACCATTTGTTTTTCAAATCACTGCCATACTTTCACATTTCATACCTCGTGGTTCACTTTTAGAAATGAAATCAAATAGAAGCTAAAAAAAAGAAGCTTATTTATACGTTCAGATGAATTAATTTGAGTTCCACTTTCCAACAACTTGTAAAGGAGATGTACAGAAGGTTCCTGTTAGCTGAGACGGACTTTACTCACGGCTAAAGATGCAAATTCCACACTCCACTCACGTGTCGCGGCTGATCGAGTCTGTATGGGACGTGACGAGCGTTTTATTTTTCTCTGAGCCGTCCTGCAGTGTTCACCTCCATCACTGTGTTAAATACACTCGTTATTATAGTGACGCTTTACAGCATTCTTCATCGACTCAACACTTCAATGTAAATTTGGCTATTTATATTTGTACGCAGTAATAAAAGAAAAAATGAAAATACTCAGCTTTGTGCGTGTGTGTGTGCGCGCGTGCATGTGCGTGTGCGTGTGTTAACACATAGAGCACATGCCAAGTACACCAGGAGGATATTCCCATCAGGCTGAAACTAAAGTCTGGAGCAGGAGTTCTCCCACAATGCAGTGCAAATCAGTGGGTATGTCATCAGAGTTAAGAGGAAGTATGATGGGTCATTTCCGTTAATATATTTCCTTTTTCTTCAATATGTGATTTCATTGCTTATTAACAGTATTTGCAGTAATCATGTAAAGATTCACCCTGTTCATGATTTGATTCGAGTCACGACACTAGGCTCACAGTTCCATTTTTCAATGATATTGAAAAGAAAATGTAATTAAAATTGTATTTTTATTAAAGGCAACATTTAATTTCATATTCTTTATCAACTCAAAATGTTCCTTTTGTTAAATTAAGAAAATAATTTTCTTAATGGCCAACAATAATTAGTTACAAACATTTGTAAAGGTTGGAGTAAAATATAATAGCCTATTAACCAAAATATTCATTTCATTAAAAATGAAAAAGTAAATAAACTTTTCTGCCCCGTCTGTCGTCTGCATGCGTCCCAGCCTCCAGCAGCCACTTTCAGCTTCCAGTGTTGGAATAATTTGCACCTGAACTGCGCTGACGGAACCCTCGGAGCCGGGATCGACCTGTTCTTCACATGAGGCTATTTCAGATAAATGCTGCTTTCTTTTGCTGACTTCATGAAAAACTCCAGAACTGCTTAAGTGTTTATCAGGTTATGAGATTATTAGGAGTCCAGGCACTGAAGCGTCCGACTGCAGCTTTATAGATCCCAGATATGTATCTCAACCGTGGCAGCGAACATCTCTCGAGGGTTTGGCGACTCTGCTCAGCTCCCGGTTCCTCGCGCCTCCGTCAACAAGAACCCAAGTAAATACTTCCATCGAAAGCCCAGAGTTTCGGGTTAAACAGTGTTAAATGTATATAATCAAAACAACACACTTCGCTTTTTTGTAAATTCTTTTAATTCTTTACCACAAGGCAGAGTAGGAAGCTGCATGTAGTTTTAGTTCATTATGGATTAAAGAAAACTTTAATTAGTTTACAAGAAAATAAACATGTCTGAGTGAAACACACAGAGTAACAAATAATTAACATGATGTGTAGCACACACACACACACACACACACACACACACACGGTATTGCTCTGTTGTTCCTGCTGAACGTGAAGCTTGTTGATGTTCGTTTATCAGCTTGAGGGTGCAGCATTAGCTGGTTTCCATTAACACCCAATTTAACCCTCTAATTACATTAATATGACTTTAATGGTCACAAGTACATTGAGACACACACACACACACACACACACACACACACACACACACACTGCATGAGAAAGAAGAGCATTTGAAAATTTATATCCTGAGTTGTGAAGGAGGAGCCGATCTGACTCCGCAGCTGAGGTGTGTGTTTGTGTGTGTGTGTGTGTGTGTGTGAGAGAGTGTGTGTGTGAGTGAGTGAATAGATGCTGCATCGGGTCTCCTGTGGAATGTTTGCATATCGTGCGTGTATGTGACGTCAGGACCTGAAGACGTGGACGGCGCGGATCACGTACTGTCTGCAGATTGGACACTCGCTCATACGCTTCCCGCACTTTGTACACGTGACCATGTGACCACACTCCAACAACACGCAGTCGATCACCGCGTCCATGCAGATACGACACAAATTCTCATCTGCCGCCAGCTGAGCGCTCCCACCTTCTACACACACACACACACACACACACACACACACACACACACAGAGAAAACACACTATAATCATACCACACTGTTAAACTCTCCTCGTCAACACTTCCTATAGGTGTGTCTCAGAGGCTCAGTACACACACACACACACACACACACACACGGGATGGAGATATGAGTTGAACACAAATGAGGAGAATGAAGTTCTGTCAGATTTGTACTATGAGATGAGAGAAGTTCCATCTTCAGTGATTTATGATTTCCCATCATGCACCAGTCAGCATGCAGGGTGTGTGTAGTGTGATGACATCACTAATGGAGGTTGGTATCAGTAGACGTGTTGTCTTACCTCTGACTGCATCAGGAGGAACAGCTGCCATTTCAGCACAAAGCAAAACCACAATCGCTATTAGTGCAAATATGGACAGGCTCCGCCCCCTAATTCTACAACACAGCAGTAATGGTGCTCACAGTGCATTATGGGTAAAATACACACTTCCTCACATGCTGTGTGTTCACGCTAACTGACGTGTGTACAGACAGATTTCAACTGACATCACATTTTCCCATGATTCATAGCGCATTCTGTAGGTCAGACCATGACGATGACTGGAGCGCGGTGGAACGCGCCACTCAGAACCCAGGCGCAAACACGAGGAAAGTAAAAACTACAGATTTAGGATGGAATATTAAAATAGACATTATATTAAAAAAACACCAACGTGTACATGAAGAATTAAATATATATAATAAAAAAATAACTTCTTACAATTTGAGAATATTTCAGTTGTGTGAATTACAGAGAGACGTCGACCCCCCCGGAACAGAGAGGAACAGTAATGAAACCTGTTCCAGGTGAGTGCGAGCTCAGCTCAGACCTGTCAGTTCACCTCGTCAGGTTTTCAGGAGCCTCATTAAATCCAGCAGCGCTTTAGAAAAGTTTGTGCTGTATTTATAAACGAGTTATAAAGTCCCTACAGTTTACAACAGATGTGTGTGTGTGTGTGTGTGTGTGTGTGTGTGTGTGTGTGTTTCTTACCTGTGCTAACAGTACAGTTCACATTCTCCACTGAAATGAAGACAAAGGAAACACAAACTCAATAAAATGTGTTAAATTTTTATAAGTTAAATTATTTCACCAACTGGCATCATTATAGTGTGTGTGAGTGTGTGTGTGTGTGTGAGAGAGTGTGCGTGTAGGTGCGCATGTTGGTGTGTGTGTGTTAGTGTGTGTGTTGGTGTGTGTGACCCCCTCACTGGACTTGCGGTTGTCCCGGGTCTCAGTGTACAGTCTCCTCACTCGCTCCACCAGCTCCCACTTCTCACAGCAGCCGGAAAAGCTGACAAAATTCCGAGCCAGGATTTCCTTCAGCTGTCGCACTGTGAGCTGCTCCACATCATCCACACACGACAGGTCGGAGAGAGACGCTCGCCCCGCCCGCCGCACCACCTGACCAATCAGAAAACACGACATTAACACCGGTAACAACATTAACAACAACAAAAGGGTATTTGCTTTTTCCTTCCTCTCACCTCTGGGGTTTGTTCTGTGGGCTCGAGGGTGTGGGAAGATTCGACAAGCTGCTGTAAACACACACCCACACACACCCACACACCCACACACCCACACACCCACACACCCACACACACACACACACACACACACACACACACCCCGTGAACCCTCCATGCTATATGCTGCATGCTAATCCCTAAATCACGCTTTTCCACTTCACACAAACCTCGCTGGTGGATCCTGAGCCTTCCTCTCTGCTGACTGGTTCTTCACGAGCAGGTGAGCGCAGGGAGGCGGAGTCTGTGTTGGGTGGGGTGTACACTGGGCTCGTGGGGAAAGTGGGTGTGGCCGAATTGTTCTCGCTCTCCACCCCTTGGTGAAACAACACTAAATTCACCAAGTCTTCTTTTTCTCTGTGGGTGAGAAAAAAGCGAGTTGTCAATCATGCAAGCTCTGTATCGTATTAGGCCACGCCCTCTCTACGCAGCGCGCTACACAGCGCGCCACACAGCGCGCTACACAGCGCTCTACGCAGCGCGCCACACAGCGCGCCACACAGCGCGCCACACAGCCACAGCGCGCCACACAGCCACAGCGCGCCACACAGCCACAGCGCGCTACACAGCGTGCTACACTCCCTCACTATACCTGCAGGTGTCAGTGTTGATGTTGCGTAGTGTTAAGTAGCGTCGCAGGTCTTTAATGCGCAGCTTCATGAGGCGCGGCCGCTGGAACGCCGTCCCCTTCAGCAGGTTACACGTACAGCACATCCTCAGGTTCTCCTGCAGAACCGAACACACCGAACAGAAACTCTGCCTGCACTCACAACACACATACTGCACACACACACACACACACAGAGAGAGAGAGAGAGAGAGAGAGAGAGAGAGAGATGGGTTAAAATATATTCCACAGAACACACTGGTGCACAAACATGCAGGAGGTTCTCTCAGCTTCTCTCTACTCAGCAGGACATACAGACAGACACATAGACAGACACATGCTCACCCTCCTCCTGAAGATGGAGAAGCTCTCCCTGCATGATTGACAGCTGAGTGTGTGTGAGTGAGGGTGTGTGTGAGTGTGTGTGTGAGGGTGTGTGTGAGGATGTGTGTGTGTGTGAGGGTGTGTATGAGTCTGTCTGCGAGTGTGTGTGTGAGGGTGTGTGTGAGGGTGTGTGTGAGGGTGTGTGGAATATCCGGCAGACGGAGCGAAGCGGAATGGACCGGCTCCTGCGAACCCGGGCTGCTGTCCTCTCACCGCCCCCGCACCCATCAGCTCGTTCAGCAGACCACAACACGATGCCCACACACATGAGGCTCCCGCCTGCACACACACACACACACACACACACACACACACACACACACACACACACACACACACACAGGAAAATGTCATGTGTGATATAGTGGAAAAAGGCAGAGCTTTGAGAGTTAATAAGCAACATGACTGAGCAACAATAAGCAACATGTCCGTTAACAGACACGCCTCTTTATTCTGATTGGCTGGACGATGTTGATCAGCATCACATATGGTTTCTCCTGTTTATAGTCTGAAGAGCCAGAGATCAGATGTGTTTATTTAAAACTTCACCAAATGTTAGGAAACTACACCAAATACTACACAGTGCTCAAACCCCCCCCCCCTCCCCCCAAAAAAAACCCACTGACCGCACCTTTAATTGCTCATCGTTTTAAAGCTGCATCTCAGGTTTGTGTCGACGGTAAAGATTCATATCACGATAACTGTTCAACACTGACATTTTTAATTTGTCAAATCTGTCCAGAATAACTTTATGCAATAATTTATGAAAGTCCCTGAGAAGTCATACCGCTCCTTTAACCATGCAGACCGCTCCTTTAACCATGCAGACCGCTCCTTTAACCATGCAGACCGCTCCTTTAACCATGCAGACCGCTCCTTACCAGCGCGCCCTGCGTAGGCAGCCTGCATCGACACGGACGCCGTCTAAATGGGCAGTGAGAATATCTGTAATGACCACAGTGACTGTAATGTGGCGTTTTGAGGACACGGCTCCTGCTCTCAGCGCCGTTATACTGCTGGTTTATCTTTCTTTACATCAGTCTTTCCGAGGTTTACAGCTCGAGCACTTTACAGGACGTCCTGACTCAGGATGTGGTGACAGATTAGTGTGAATTGAGACGAGGCCGGAGTGAGCCGAGCTGCAGTGACGGATTAGTGCACTTCAAATCACTCAGCTCAGACTTTATCTCCAAATGAGCCACACATCATACCTGTAAATAACACTATTTTAACTTTATTTTCCACCTTTTAAACGCGCGTCATCCAAATGATCCCACATATAACCCCCATAAAGGACACTAAGTAGTGCATTACACACAGTGTATAAGACACTAAAAAGTTAATCTTGTCACAGAGAAATTTACATAAGTTACATATTTAGTTTACAGATTTATGCACTACGCATGCTGCAAACGCCCTTATTCACCTACCACCCTACAAAGTGCACTTCTGCAACCACTCATTTGGGACTCTACCCGAGTTTCTATTAGCAACGCTAGCAAAGTGTTAAACTGGCTAGCTCATAAAACAAAATGTGACCCATAAATGTTCCTTTAACCGATTTGTACACTACAATTGGTGTGAATTAATACCAATACCTTCATATCAGCTCCGGATTCTTCAATAAAATGAAGTTAAATAGAAAATATCACGAGCCATTTTACTCAGCTAATAATCCACTCAGCTGCGTCTTCATTTTTAACTTCCGTATAGCAACAGGCTCCACCCACTAGCGCTGTGATTGGCTAGGTTAACTCACAAAGAAGGCGCTGATTGGTCAACACGGCAAAAAAAAAAAAAAAAAAGGATATATTTAGACTCGATAAACTTGAAATGTTTTGTTAGTTTTTCGAAAATATAAAGTTGTCCCCTTTTCAGAAACGATGTATATTAGTTTGTTTATTATAATATTATTATTATTACTACTACTACTATTACGGTTACTACTGTCACATTTAAAAAAAGTCGAATTTTGCATTTTCCGTTAAATGTAATAACCCAACACAGTTTGATTCACTGACAGAAAAAAGAGTTAAATATAAATAAATAAAAATTAAGTGTATTATAAATTTTTTATAGGATCCACTTAACTAAAAAATAAAATAAAACAAATTATATCCATGTTAAAGGCAATCAGAAACAAAAATTCCAATGCGCAGGTAACAAAAATAAACAGTGAGAGCATGTTTTATTCTTCCATCGGTGTCAACTCTGTCAAATAATTAATAGTATAAGTTGATAATTTTGTTTATAAGGCTTTTTTTTAAATTATTTACATTTTAATTCAATTACGTTTTTTCCATGTTTAACTTTTTACTAATTATTATTATTTAAAAATAAAATATGCAGGGACAACATTATAATCAAAACTAATTATGAAGTCCCTTAATTTATGATTAATATCAGCTTTGGTCTGAGTTTTAACTGAAACATAAACAGACGGTTATTTACAAAAGTTTTTCGAACAATAAAAATAAATATATAACTATAATAAACATACAAATGCATAAATCTAAAAATACAAATTGTAAAGATTATATAAAAATAATAATTACATGTTTAAATATTATACATTTTATTTATTTTATTAACGAACTGCCCAGCTACATCAAACTACTTCCGGCTTTGTAGTGACGTCGCCTAAATGGACGTGAATTGATTGGCTGCGCTTGACGTTGCGCTCTAGGACGTCGCCAGCTCGCCGGAACTGGAGGGTTTTGAATTTCTCTTGTAGCGTTTGATGCTAATTTTCGGATTATATCGTAGTTATAATGAGTTATAACACGCATAGACACACGCACACCTAGGTGGTGTTTGTTGTAACGCCGTGCTGCTGTAGTGTGCGTGTGCGTGTGGGTAACGGGGTTTACAGCGCTTATAGAGGCGTTATAGCGCGTTATGGCGAGTGTTCATGAGAGTCTGTACTTTAACCCGATGATGGTGAACGGGGTGGTGCAGGTGAACATATTCGGCATTAAGGACTGGGTGACTCCGTATAAGATCTCCGTGTTGGCGCTGCTGCATGAGATGAGCTCAGCTCAGAAACACATGGAGCTGCTGGACAGGAGGAAACTCAACAAACTCATCTTACCTTTACAGCAGGTAACACATAATAATAATAATAATAATAATAATAATAATAATAATAATATCCGTGCTCACTCCTTTTCTTCCTATATTATTATTATTATTATTATTATTATGTTGTAGATAATAAACAGCTCATCTTTTTCAGCAGGTCTAATCTGCACCTTTTGTCCTTATGTTACAACACAGTGTGTGTGTGTGTGTGTGTGTGTGTGTGTGTGTGTGTGTGTGTGTGTGTGTGTGTGTTGCAGGGCCCAGATGTGACGTTTGAGCAGTTTCTGAGCTCAGTACAGGAGTGCTGTCCTGTTATTGCCAACACTGTCAAACTCAGGTGACTGGAATACACCCGTCTCTCCTCTCTCGCCTGTCTCGCCTGTCCCGTCTCTCCCGCCTGTCTCACCTGACACTGCTCTTGTTTCTCAAAGTTATTCTTTCTCTTGTTTGTGGTATATTATTTTGTTGTTAATGTTTAAATAATGTAAAATGTATGTAAACAATCATCTCCACAGAGCCCTTCTTCTCTCACTGTGTGTGTGTGTGTGTGTGTGTGTGTCAGGTTGTGTACGATGGCAGACAGAGAGCTGCAGGACATGGAGCACTTCTTCGCCGAATTACCGAGCGCCTTCACCGACTCTGAGGCATTTAAGACCAGCGTTGTGGGTGTGTGTGGGTGTGTGTGGGTGGGTGTGGGTGTGTGTGGGTGTGTGTGGGTGGGTGTGGGTGTGTGTGGGTGTGTGTGGGTATGTGTGTGTGTGGGTGTGGGTGTGGGTGTGTGTGTGTGGGTGTGTGTGGGTGTGTGTGGGTGTGTGTGGGTGTGTGTGGGTGTGTGTGGGTGTGTGTGGGTG
>JAQQZR010000039.1:25413467-25424214 GCA_030068235.1 Notoglanidium macrostoma | reverse complement strand
GTAATATGAATAATACGTGTGTGTGTGTGTGTGTGTGTGTGAAGGTGGAAATGTAATATGAATAATGTGTGTGTGTGTGTGTGTGTGTGTGTTACAGGGTGACGTTAGCCACAGCAGAGCTGCACTGGGACTCGTGCGGCTTTTCGGCCGCTCTCCCGCTCCTGCTGAAGGCTTTAGCGCTGACACGCCAACACAACCTGCAGAGACTCGAGTGTAAAACTATACTGCACCTCGCTTACACGCAGGTACACAAACACACACACACACACACCATTACTTATTTTAGTTTTTAACTCTTCTTGTCAGTAATTAATTTTCATGTGCTGTTATTTGAATAATGCTAAATCAAGTGTGTGTGTGTGTGTGTGTGTGCGCGCGTGCGTGTAGTTGATGTTGGGGATCCCGGAACAGGCTCTCTCGCTGGTGTGTGGTGTGTTGGAGTGTGTGTTAGCCCACAGTGCGCTGATGGATAAAGCTAAAGCTCTGCTGCTGATGGCTCGGTGTCAGGTGGCTCTGACTGCATCTACCTCGGAGGAACACAAACTCACTGGTGTGTGTGTGTGTGTGTGTGTGTGTGTGTCCACGTATGTGTTTGTTCACCTTGCTATTATTAATGTTATTAAACTGACAGTCATATTTTTGCTGTTTGGATAAGAGATTTTATGGATGGACTTTATTAATGGTGTGTATGTGTATGTGTGTGTGTGTGTGTGTGTGTGTGTGTGTGTGTAGCTGTAGAGTCAGCAGTACACACTCTGGATGAGGCTGGGTTTTATTTCTCGCAGCTGGACTGTAAACAGCGTCTGCGTGATGTTTATTACCTGCAGTCTCGACTACACCACACGCTGGGAAACTCGGCCGAGCGCAACAAGTGTGCCCTGATGTTCCGCATGCTGAACCAGGAGCTGCTGCACGCCCCGGCCACGCCCACCCACCACCTCTAACATATATATATATATACACACACACACACACCCCGGCCACGCCCACCCACCACCTCTAATATATATATATATACACACACACACACACACACACGCCCCGGCCACGCCCACCCACCACCTCTGATATATATATTATATATATATATACACACACACACGCCCCGGCCACGCCCACCCACCACCTCTGATATATATATATATATATACACACACACACACACACACACACACACACACACACACACACACGCCCTGGCCACGCCCACCCACCACCTCTAATACACACACACACACCTCTGCCATGCCCACTACAAATCTGTAGTAATAAAAAGTGTTTGAACAAGTGTGTGTGTTTTATGTGTGAATGAACAGAGATTTTCACTATGAATAAAAGATTTTCATTCCATCATATTTTTGTTTCTGCATTTATAAAAGGCAGTTTTTCCCTTAACCAGAATACTAGTGGTGACCGAGAACAGAAGTAATACAAAGTATAAAAGTATAATACACAGTGTGTAATATTTACAGTTGTAGTATAATAATTAAACTTCTGCTACTGAAAGTAAAATAATAAGTAGTTTACAAGCTACATAGAGAAATTTATAACATAAAATGTTATATCTTATCGTAAGGAAAATAAGGACTATGAGGGAGAGAATGTTGGAAACAGCAGAAAGTTAGTGAGTATGGAAGTTTTATTAGAGTGAAATAAATGGGCTTTAAAGTGAAGCTGTTCTGCTCTGAGTGTCTCCACGTGGCTGGAGATCCTGAGGCCTGTTTCTGTCTGCTGTAACCTGAGCCTGGGGTCCACCTCCTCCTCCACCTCCTCCATCCCTCCATCTCCAGCTTCACTCCTCCAACATGGAGGCTCTGGGTGGTTATCCGTCCCAACAGTCCGGCTCCAGAGCCCGGGTGCTGTCCCTCATCCTCACCGCCACGCTCTGCATCACCTCGCTTTACCTCCTGCACGCCAAAATCTCCCAAAACCGCAAACACGCCGATTTTTACTCTTTCCACGTGAAAGACACGAAAGGGAGAAGCGTCTCACTGGAGAAATATCGGGGAAAAGTAAGTTTCACTGCTGTACAAATCAGCATGACTTGTTTTATTTCGTTATTTTTCCGATCAGTACTCAGCACTTTACACGTTTCATTGTGAATAAGAGCTTCGGCACCCTGCACACTCCTCTTCTACAGCCACGAAGTCAGCATACCTCCATGCGAATCACTCGACTGAGCCGATTCTGAATCAAAGCTGCCAATGTTTGATTCGTTTTATTCAGTATGCCGATATCCTCGATCATGTCGCATATGTTTGCTACTGCATAACTCTCAACTACTTATGTTTGCCTAATATTAAAGCAACAAAAATAAAAATGACGAAACATTGGCAGCATTTTTGTCCGTAGTTCGCGCGAATCAACTTATCCGAATCATTCTGAGGAGTCATTAAAAAGACTCGTTCATAACTATATTTGTTGTGTTGTTTTGACTCACTGACTGCACAAAAAAAATGTTTCACATCGGTTCATATCGCCATTTTTTTTCAGTCAGCGACACTTGTACAACTGCAGAATACTTAAATTAGCACGCAGCTAACAGGGTTTCTACCTGACTTCCGACAAATCCCGCCTCCCGTGTTGTGATTCGCTGTAGTATCTTACATTCTGTTCTCTGGTAGGTTAGTATCAAGCGCGTGTGACCCATTAGCCAATCGTAGATTGGAAAAGATTGGTGATTTTCGGAATATGGGTGGGACATGTAGTCATCAGAAACTGTTTATGAACATTAAAATGACAAAACGTAAATGTTGAGCTAGTGTAAGCACTCTCTGGTAACACAGGGCTAAAAAAAAAAGGATAGTTTTGATGTATATGTGACATTTTTTAATTAAAATATTTGCGTAACTTTGTAGTTGTAACTTAATTCCCTGAGGTAACAATCCTGAGGTAAACTACAGGGAAGCCATTTTTGTTCTCCTGGTCAATTTTTCCCCTGGAGTCCACAAAATCTAATGAGTTCACAGTGTCAGAAAGGGCAAGTTTTTAATACGAATAACATTTTAACAGTGAGTTAATTAGCTGTTGTGTACAAAGTATACTAAGTAAGAAATAAAGCGCTGTTATGAAATAAACAGTGTGATGAAGTGAAGTTACTGTTAGGTTTATTATTTTCCTGTAACAGCACATCGCAAAATGTTTTATTCCTTAATTTGCAAATGATTACAATTTTTATTTTTTGAAATAAATTAAAACGTCATATATTGTATCTATTTATGGTTTAATGTCATGGAACGTCCAAGAAGGTAGTTCCTTTTCTCCCTCAGGTTACAGGAACTAGCCATTCTCTCTCTCGTGTTCATAAGAAAAAACATTTCCTGTTACTGAGAAAGTATAACCTCATCTGCCCTGAAGAGTGTAGTAAAGAAAGTTAAAGCTTTACTCCTGGTTGTTACAAAGCACTGACACGGGAGACTTCTTCCAAAAATGATAAACCTCTCGGTACAGAAAAAAATCACCATACTGTTCACCATATAACAATTACACATGTGTTTTAATCCGTTTATGTGGAACTTCCACCACACGAGTTCCTGTGAATGAGCTGTGACTACAGAAAGAACAAGCTCATTAACCTAAAGCTGTGATTTGCAGCCGCACTACTGTCATAGCTGCAGTTATAGAAACTTAATCAACACCTTCTGACCAATCAGAATCCAGCAGCACTGTGTTATAACATCATTGTAACCATGTGCTGTGGTTTCAGGTGTCTCTGGTTGTAAATGTGGCGAGTCACAGTGAGCAGACTGAAGAGAACTACAGAGACCTGCAGGAGCTGCACCGGGCTCTCGGGTCGACTCACTTCACCGTGTTGGCTTTCCCGTGTGCACAGTACGGAGACACAGAAACGGGGACGGGCCGAGATGCAGAGGCCTTTGCCAGGTCCAACTACGCCGTCACTTTCCCCTTCTTCAACTTGATAAAAATCATGGGGTCAGAGGCGGAGCCAGCCTTCAGATTCCTCACAGGTTGGGAAAAAACCACAGTTACAGACCCAATCTGATGAACCTGTATGCTAAAATACATTCAAAACCTGCATGTTAATTAATAATTGAGTTACTCTGGCTGTATTGCTTACGAAATTTCTTCTACTGTTTGACTGACATGCAGATTCAGTTCAACAAATACCAAAGTGGAACTTCTGGAAGTTTCTGGTGAGTGCTGAGGGTCAGGTCCTGCGGGTGTGGAAGCCGGATGAGTCGATGGAGGAACTCAGGAAGGAAGCGACGGCTCTCGTGCGGGAAATCATACTGAAGAAGAGACACGAACTCTGAGACAGATTCTGTATGCTGAGGTGGAAAAGTTCTGAGGGTTCTGAGAGGAACCACGCCTCAGAGTGGCGCTGGAACTGAACAGACAAGAGCTGAAGTTTGTGTATGTGTGAGTGTGTGTGCGTGTGTGTGTAAGGTGAATTTGTGATGAGTGTAGTGTGAAATCTCAGGGCGCTCGCTATGACCAACCACATCTGCCACCCAGAAATATTTCTAAAATGTCACATATTTAAGGTAATTTCTGTTCATTTGACAGTTTCATCTCGACTTTTAGTGAATGCACAACCACTTTGATCAGAGATTTCAGTTTATTAATAAAAGAACTCAAGGAAACATATTAGAATTTGTCATTGCAGAAAAACATCCAACAATGTTCACGCCATAAAACTCTCAAACTCATGAAATATGGGCGTGGCCTATTACAAAACCTAAACATTGTGACATCAGTGAATAAACTGTGTATTTGTGTTGCTTGTGTTTCTCCATGGTGGAGTAAACGAGTATCGAACACGTACACAGCTACAGGTTACTGACTCCTGACCTCTGTGTAGGTTATGATTTTAAACACCGGACAGATAGAGTGCGTTTGGCAATTCTGTGGTTTCAAGTTTTGCACTTTACTCACAGACATGAGTGAAAAACATTGTCACAAGTGCAGGAATTTGATGTTTCACTGCCTTTAATGCGGCCGGCGGTGAATGAAGTGTTGTTTTAAATGGAATCAGGTGAGCTTGCAGTGATGTGGCTTGTACTTTAGTCCCTCAGCATTGCTGGCTTAATCCATCAAATTTCACCTGACAACCCTTTGACACACCTGTGACACCCCACCTGATACACCCATAACACCCCCCTGACACCCCCTTAAACACCCCCCTGACACCCTCCTGACATCCCCCTGACACCCCCCTAAACACACCCCTGACACCCTCCTGACACCCTCCTGACATCCCCCTGACACCCCCCTAAACACCCCCCTGACACCCTCCTGACATCCCCCTGACATCCCCCTGACACACCCTTGACACCCCCCTGACACACCCGACTACACCACTGATGAATCAGACTAAAGTTTTCTAACAAATCACTACTTAAATAACATCGAGCATCAATATAATCCTGCATCATGCTACATTAAACACAGCTATGTGCTTCCTGTAAACAAATCCTACAAACTACAGACCTCACTATTTAATCTCTGAACAAAAAGTCCAAGATAAAGAGGCATATTAATCCTCGAAAACAAATCCCTCTCACACACCAGGGATGTTCTAATAAATGTCACCAGCAGCAGCGCTGTAGCCAGTGCAGATATCTCCTGCACCTCTGCTTATAATTGCTGGGGACTTTAATACAGTCATTAACTCTGTTTAGATGGAACCAGCACACAGGCCTGACAGTACACAGAAATAATAAAACAGTTCATGGCGCTTTTGCACTTGGCAGTGGTTGACTTCTTAAAAAATTCACAGATTTTACACCAGTTCACCCTTCACACTCCTGCACCAACATTTTGCTGATCATTAAGTTCGTATCTCAGACACACAAATCCACCTGTTACTCCTGGAGAACACGCTGCTGTCTCTCTCACCCGGAACACGTGATCACATCATAAGAGAACCGGTGTCTTTCCTGAGAGGAACAATTCTCTACGAACCCCATTAACACTGCTGTGGGAAATCCACTGAACATGTAACTAAAAAAATACTCCATTTATACTACAAGGTTAAACACGTTATGTGTAGTAATGAGTCCGGAAAATAATTCCAGTTAACCTTATTACATGGAATGAAGAAAGCAAACAAAAACCACACAAAGAAGATGAGTAATCCGTTTAGAACCTACTTTAGATCACACAAAATCTCAAAGTCTCTCTCAGTTCAAAGTACATTTAAAGATACTCAAGTACTATAAGTAAGAGTAAAAAACATTTAAACAGATGAATAAAGCTGATCAGAAGCTCATCGTGCTTGATCCTGAACCAGCAGCTGATTCACTCAGCAATCAGTCCTCAGGAAGATATCACTGTACCGCGGAGAAATCAGCTTAGCAGCAAACACAAAATGACAACCTTGAGTATTTCTCATGCTAAATTAAAGACTAGCTAACTCATTTAACTAGCTAGTTTACAAAACCTAAATAGCTGATTTAACAACTTCGCATATGTTTTTAGATGTGATGACAGATTTTAAAGACTGACTTTTCATTTACACATGAGAGGCAAATGAAACATCTCAAGCTGAATGAATCATTCGCTCCAGCTAAGACAAAATCTTACTAAGAAACGCAGTGGAGCTCGTTGTCCGCGCCGCCAGTAACATTGACCTTGCTGTGACCTTGACTCTGTTTGGATCGACTCCAAAATCGAATCAGTTTATCTGCTGGTTGTGATGATTTCGTATGAATCCACCTGTTCTTGAGATATCATGCTAAGGAGAATCTCAGTGAACGGACAAACAGGAAAACCTGAAAAAATAATGCATCCACCATCTAACGGTAGATGTGTAAACAACAGAAAAACAAATAATATCAGTACTTTTGGAATTTGTAGCAAGTTCTCTGAAGGTCGCTGCGTTCAGCTCACAGCGTTAATCTGAAGGTCCATGGATCTCTCCACCGTGCGGAAGATGGGGTAGATCCTGTCTCCAGGTGCCAGCTTCATGTCGTTAAAAGTGTAGATTTGATCTTTGGTCTCAGCGTTGTAAAACGTCACCCACCTCTCATCCACGTCCACACAGACGCCTAACACTTGAGGCACGGAGTTGATGGGAAGTCGGACCACGGGATTCTCCAGGGCCGAGAAGCTGAGCCAGAAGTGGAAGATGCACCAGTAACCCTGAAAAGGAGCGAAGGCGAAGCGACCTTTCCTCTGCGCCGAGCTCTTCATCACGCCGATCGTAAACTCCTTATTCAGCTCCACCTGCAACACACGTGCTCAGATCTTATAGTGCTCATAGCATGCTAATCTGATAACAGCCTGAAGCGCTACATTTACAGTTTACTCTAAATAATCATTCTACACCATGAGCAAGACTGATGAGCAACGTTCCATAAAGTCCTGTCAGGGGGAAGTAGCTAATGCATGCTCCAAAAACAAAAAAGGAAGTTACCACAAGTGATTTTATTTCTGCAGGAATCAGCCATGTGAGTGTTTTTCTCCGTCCTCCTCTGAGAAAATTACAGGTTAAATTACCTCTCGTTTTTTGCCAAACCCATCGGCCGTCTGATCATCGTAGTCCGTGTGACTAAAATCTGTGGTTCTCTGTGCAGATGCGTCGCCTCGGGTTTGAAAGAAGATCCTCGTCAGTCTCGTAGCGTGCAAGTGAATACTGGACGCTTTTGTGATCGTTTTATTGTATTATCAAATATTGTATTGTATTATTATATTGTATTATTATTGTGTTGTTGCTGAAACTTCGGTTCACCCCAAACTGAAATACGAGCCAGTGTCTTGTGAATGGAGGGTGATCACATGACCGTGTCACACAAACACCTGGGTTCATAAAAATACCACCTGCTAGACACTCCTTCCTCCTGTGGCCCTCTTACTGCTGTCTGCGTGAGAGCTTTATGGCTGAGGAAACGTGTAAAACGTTTACTACAGACGTCCCCTGATAAACTCATCCCATCCCGATAGGTCTATAGGGTTAACCTGCAGAAATTGAGCAGTAGTGCTTAGTGATTAGGACCGGTTGTAAATCCGAGTACAGGTGTGTACGCACCTGCCAGTAATGTCGTCCTGAGCTGAAGCCGTCTTTAGCGAGCACACACTCCCAACTGTCGAACCTCTGAGGCCCGGCCTGGACCTTTTTTGATTTTTGTCCCATTCGCACTCGTTTACCGCCGTGGGAGAGGACGAGCGTGCGGTGAGCCGTCTCAGGATCCAAAGTCACATCAGCTGGGAGGAGAGACGTTCCTTCGTCATTTCTTCATATTTACTTTTCTCTGTATGTAAACAGTGTTTGATCGTTTCTCTCTCACCTGCTGTGGGTGTTTTTCCTCTACAGATGTAAGCAGGAAGAATCGGTGCGCTGCTCCCCTGCTTCAGGGAGTTTATTTCCTCTCTCAGCGCCCGGTTCTGCTCCTTCATCTCCCTGATCATCTGCTTCAGCTGAGCATTCTCCTTGAATACATCTAGATCTTTGGTCACCTCCACCAGCTGGTGCAGATCCATCTCTTTGTACCTGTAGTGATCCCTCGCGTGCTTCTCGCAGAAGGAACGAACGCAAGTCAAGCACGACTTCCAGGCTTTTAATTTCACCCCGCTGCACAAGTCGCAGGCCACGTCGTCTGGTCCTGTGCACTGCAGCCACAAACTCGCTTCTTTACTAATGGACCAAGCGCTGAGGACCGATGATCCGGCGATCCCAGAGTCTCTGCTGGAGGACGAGGATGACCTGAAAACGGTAGATTTACATGTATTTAGGAGTATTTACGAGAAGGATAAAGCCGAGAGTCAGTGTGATGAATTACCTCGGGTGAAACTCATCTGATCCACTCAAACTCAGAGGTTTCTCCATCGACCGACTGCTCCGTCTGTATAACGTAAAAACTCTAGAGTTAATTACTGCGTTGGAAAGTGTTGTGGTGATTCAGCACATTACTAACCAGTATATATATGACTTTAATCTAGGACGTTATGGCTGTCTCTCTAGCACCAACATGCACTGAATAGAAAACACAATGATAATAATTAAAAGATTTTTCCATTAGACACAATATCATAAGCACAATTGTTACGGTATTTTGTGGCCTTTTAAGATGATTCCTCGCCGCCCCGTAACTCTGCTGTGAATTCTGTCTCGGTCAGCGTGCTAGCACGTCTCTGTGTCAGATTATACGATGATCCTCTAACGAGACACCTGCGATTAAATGCACTCACTGCGTTCTGCTCACGTCATCAATCAGCGTTGCCTGGAAATCAGCTCGTGCACAAAACACGCTCGCATAAACACGCACGTTCGTCTCAGTGAGCTCGAGGTAACGAGCAGATTTAACATTTTAAATAAATGCGGAACTGAATGTATTTAAGAGTTTTTACCAGGAAGAGAAACAGAGAGCAGTTATGCTGGATTTGAAGTTTAATAGCTGGAGCAGAAGAGAAATTAAATAAATATATATATATTTGTATTTCTGCTGTTTAAGGGAAATAATAAACTTCCGGGTGGTAAGAGTCGCTCCACTTCACACCACCTCGCTCTGTACCTGTGCATGTCCAGAGGATCAAATAGAGAGTGAACTGGTGGATCCTGAAAGTTCTCACTGAGGGCCTGGGTGCTGGGGGACTCCGGCCTGTACAGCGTTCAGAGACAACAACGTGAACAGTAAATAGATGAAACTGATAAGTCATAAAACACCCAAACGAGGCCAAACAGCAGCATATGTCAGTGATAGACTTTATTCTGCACTCTGATTGGTCAGAAGGTGGTGATTAATTCTCTATCACAGCAGCTCTGACTGTAGTGCAGCTTTATATTAATGTGCTCGTTGTCACGTCACGTTCTCAGCAACATCAGCAACACAACATGGACTCAGTTTCCCAGCAGCCCCAGCAGCATACACACATACAATTCACAGGATTATAAACTGTTCAGTTTACCTGTCTTCATCATCCAGAGGTTCAGGCAGTGAATCTGAAGAACAAATACTTCCATCAGGTGAGGACCTCATAGAGCAGGTCCTGCTGGAGGAGAGTGCAAAGTCAAAGTTATCTGGAACTCGGCTGATCTCTAATC
Source organism: Notoglanidium macrostoma (assembly GCA_030068235.1). Taxonomy (NCBI): domain Eukaryota; kingdom Metazoa; phylum Chordata; class Actinopteri; order Siluriformes; family Auchenoglanididae; genus Notoglanidium; species Notoglanidium macrostoma. The sequence goes on along the minus strand of JAQQZR010000039.1, from coordinate 25,414,211 downwards.
ATTTAATTCTACGTAAAAAAGCTTTCTTAAGCACCATCGAATATTTCACCTGTAACAAATGTCCTGTAACACATTATTCAGGATGGACATGATTCAGCGTGTGCAGAAGGTGAAGCAGAAATGAAACGAATGAATAAAGTGCATCAGAGTGTAAATGCTCGTCTCCAGATGTTTTACCTTCCCTTTCCTTTAGCTCTTTGAAAGTTAACAGCTGTATCCAGGGAGCGTGTGCTGGCTCTGGCCTCACTGCTTCCAGGCTGAGACCTGCACATCGTCGTCGTGCTTTAGGGGGAAATGGGGTGTAGTTTAATCCAGGAACAGTTTGGCAAAAATATAATGTCCCTCTCACTGCAGATGTGGCCAAGCGCAAAAAAATGACGAAACAAAATTCACACCAAAACACGTCTCAGCTCATCGACTATATTTGATATAAAGAGGAAACTGGTGTAATTCTGCTACGTATACATGTGCTGTATCTGTGAATACTTAAGCTGTAGCTCTGCAGGTGAAATCGTCTCACCTGTCGTCAGTGTCTTTGTCAGGTGTGGCCATTTCTGCACTATTAGTGAAATTAATTAAAAAAAATATGAATATATATAAATAATATATTCAGTACAGATATTAGAGATAATTATCATCATTTAGAACTCATGTTGGTACCATTAATCACACACACACACACACACACACACACACGCACACACGCACACACACACACACACACACACACACACACACACACAC
>JAQQZR010000039.1:25401881-25413367 GCA_030068235.1 Notoglanidium macrostoma | reverse complement strand
CACACACACACACACACACACGCACACACGCACACACACACACACACACACACACTCACACACACACACTCACTCATCACACTCTTCCACACATAAAACACAAACTTTGCAAAAATCCATAACAAAACTCAGGATTCTTTAATAGTTTTTTAAATATACACTATTTGTTATTTAGGTAGGTTCAGTCTGAGTGACATATTTTTGAAATTCATTTGGAATTTATTCACAAATTTTCCGCAATAACTGCTTTATATTCCATTATTTTTGATGATTATATTATATTATTGTATTTATAAATGATAAATGTATACTCCTCTATATACTGCTGTTGTGCTAAATGAAATGAAATGAAATTATTGAGTAAATTCTGGAGTAAATTAATTCCAAATCTCAATAAAACCAAAGTAAATGTAATCATTTTAATTAAAAGAAATCAAATAAATTCAAATAAATTCAACATTTTAAATAGACACATTTTCACTAAAATTGTCATTAGAAATTTGATATTATCAGACCATAAAAAATAACAATTTTAATAAAAGCTTAAGTTTATTATAACGATAATATTATTTTTTAAAAAAGTGTCAAATAAAATAAAATATTTTAAAAGTGAGGAGAAAATTCTGAAACAAAGCGGCACATTATTATTGTATATTATGGAACACTTTTAAATAATGCACATGATAAATAAAGAGTTTGATGTTGTTTATAAAATAAATCTGTGCTCTTTTAGGATGAGTTTTATTACTTTGATCTAAAATAGAGAAAAATTCTATATCCAGATTCCTAAAGGTTAAATGAATGATTTCTTCACGTCTCTTTAATCGAGCCTAACACTTGTGTTTAAATCTACTGATCTGCTTGTACAGTATTAGTTCTGATTTTCTATTTGTACCTGTGACCCTCTGGAGTTTATACTCCGTCTGTGAAAGGTATTTGGGGACTTCTCCCCTGTCCACCAGGCCTGTAGGAGAGGAGAAGTACAGATAATGAGATAATGAGTAAAGTTTGTGACTCGATGATTAGCATGTTGAGGAGGCGAGGCGACACGCTGACAGCCTCAGATCTGAAATGAAGCCTTTTTCATGTCGTTAATAAAATATAAGGCATCAGTCTTACCGTGTTCAGTAGCTCTCAGGTGGTGGTGTTTGTTTCTGCTTCTGTTTGCGTGACATTCGAGAGGCAGGAGGAGGAGTGTGTTTAATACTTTTCCTGTTTTGGTGGAATGTGGCTCTGCAGGATTGAGTGTCTCACTTCAGGGATAAGATTTATTTAGACTCCAAGCTTCACATACAGTTTAATATATTCACAATAAACAGTAAAATATTTGTCCTGAAAAAGTTGTACCTTTTTCAAGGTGTCATAAAATGTCTTAAAGTGAAGTCTGCAAATGTATTATTATTGTTGTTATTATTATTACTACTACTACTAATTATTATTTATTAATTTAGCCATAAGGAGGCAGAGTGGCTCCAGAAATAATCACGTTATAATACTGTACACTTTGACACTGCTTCATTGGAAGCTCATTCTTCTTACATGTAAAAAAGTATTTTTAAATCTCTTTATTGATATTCATTGAAAAGTGATTTAATGTCAGGTTCGTCAGGTTCTGTGGTGCGCAATAAGGAGCGCTGACGCCAACATTCACTTCAGTTTCTGCTCCGTTTATTCAGCAATTTCATAATTAAAGCTAAAATAAAGTGCATTTTCAAAAATAATCACCATTAGCACGAGTTCAATATTCAGTGATTTTATTACTCAAGTGTTGTGTAACAGTCGTATAAATTATTGTTCAATTCACAATTTTCTAACACACACCAGTTAGACACTGAGACACATTATACAAATGTACACAGAAATGATAACAATAACCAAACGCACAGTTAGCGACATGATTTAGTTCCGTACGACTGATTTTGCTGTGAACAATAACACGCCGCGTTCGGGCTAGGCATGGGCCGATGCTCAACTTTTCATGTGACTGCAATACTGTTTACTGAAATATGCTACGTTTGTGCTACAGGGACACAGTCACTCATTAGCTATTTAAAAAAAAAGCTGACTAGCATAACTAGCTAGCTAACTATGGCTATCTAGCAAGTTCTATATGTTAACTGTGTAGTAACATTACATTAGCTAGCAACAAATTTTATCTTGGGAACAACATATAGCAGTCTACAAACACTAACATGACTCTTAATAATAATGAAATGTTAGCTACTGTAATAGATTATATTGTTGTGGTAAGTGCAGGAAGTTGAACATGTGACACTTGATATTCAGAGGGTAAAATTCAATAGACTGCTATTGCTAGGCAAGTAAGCAGCATGAACACTGAATTATAACACACTGTCATTTAGCTGAAAACAAGGCTAATGTCTTACCTAGCCCTTAACTACTTACAGTATGGACAATGTAAAGACACAGTTACTGGAAACAAGACACTATTATCTGGAACATTAACATTTACCTCAGATGTGGTGATAAATGACACTTAGCATCGACCGCTAACTAGATTCTCCTCATGCTACCTACAGGATGCAACTGATATTTTATTTGGAAAAAAAAACAACGTAGCCCCACTAAGGCACCATATTCCCAAACTGCATGGAAGGGGAGTGGTAATATATTGAGGTATTCACGCTAACGATATTATACATGACAATATAGCAGACTGTCGGCACATGTCTAGCGGTGGCGTAGCAAGAATGTTAAAACAGAGGTGTGTTACAGCTCAGGTGTGTCACTACACAGGTTACACGACTGTTTTTCTTAATCCCACAATAGTGTTGATATATTTAAAGACAGGGCTTCGATAAATAAGCTATAATAAGTCTTAGTAGAGGATTCACTCAGCTGAGAGGCTAAACCAGCTAATGCTAATGACGGCCTTAATGGGAGTAAATGTTTTAGCATATTGAAGTTTGGCCAAAAAAAAAAGTCAGATTTTCCACATTGTCCAATTTACCTTCATCTCTGATTTACCTCAATGTTTTATTTCCTCAATATCAGATTTACCTCAACATCTAACTGCCCCAGTCTCCTGCTTAACTCAATATCAGATTTCAGAAGTGTTAGAAAAATAGCTCCAGTGCAAAATTAAAGAAACTTCAGGCACTAAACACGGCTGATGGACGGTATTTGTGTGATGGTTTAAAGTTTTGTGGATGTTTTATTTGAAGTCAGAGTAAGTAGAATTATTTTTGCACCCTTAAATACTGTTGTTGCTGCTTGATCCCTGTGAAAGGACACATTGAGTCTCAAACTATGAAGACATGAGCCTCAACACCACAGGACTGACACAAAGACAGTACGACTAATCACAGACACACACAACATCAGGACAACATTACACCAGTACATGTATGTACACACGTATACACACGGTGGAAAGACGACACACTATATCACAGTAATATTACAGGTTTACCATCATTTACAGTTTGTTTATTCCCAACCAATTTGTGTGAGTGTGTGTGTGTTTCATGTTGTGTGTGTGTGTGTGTGTATGGGAAGGTGCAATATTGAAAGAAAAATACCAGCTTTACATACACACTAATACGTTAGTAGTGTTACATGTTGACATTAAATAAGATTAGCCTTTACAATAAATGTCCAAAATGTGCAAAAACCTCTTTAAAGGGTTGAAATGGCTACAGGAAGTAGCAAAAACTGGAGCTCCAGTCACACTAGTCATGCTAGCCCTTCTTGTCTTAGCCAGGTGAGTGAAACGCTAATTGCTAACAGTAATATTCCATATTTAATGGTTATCAAGAAGAAAGAAACAGGAAGTGGCGGACTGGATTTTAACGTGACTAACTGCTAGCATGTTATGTTATTAGCACTCTTGATTTAGTAAGCCATGATTAACATAGAACAATAATACCTCATACACTAACACTAAAATTAGCCATGGAGATATCTAGCTTAATGTATTATGCTAATCTGAAAAAGTCACATATTAGAATAAAGATGATATTTGTTAGCAATGCTAATGAACACAGGCATGAAGGGAGACTGCTAGAAGTTTACACTCTGTGCTAGCAAAGCCTTGACAAAAAGGAACACATCACAATATTATATTTTTCATCATTATTCGCAGATATGTGTCGCTAAGTGATGGCCAGACATCTACGACTGAACATTTTAGGAAAAAAAGTCTTGACGTAGCAGTTTTGTCAGCGTTCACGTGACGGGTTTGTCGAGCTGCTCTCATGGCTTTTGTTGGAAGATTAGCAAAGAACACAGTGGTGTTTAGTGATGTTAGTGGCAATGTGTGGCAGTTTCAGTGTGTGCCAAGGCTGACCCCACACACACACACACACACACACACACACATCAGTACTCCACCGTAGATAAACATTCGGACTCCTTGTTGAGAAACACCACAAGGAGGCTAATCAGCTAACAAGCTAAGCTGATTTTTTCTGGATCTTTCAATGGTATCTATTTATTTTTTTAAATTGTGTGAAGAAGAAAACGACGTCTTCGAGTCCTCTCAAAGACCCACCAAAGAACCGCCGCTCCTGAGTGCCAAGGAGTACTGACGGCTAAGACGGTGAGTGTGTGGCTGATTTTATTTTACGCTAATCAAGCGTGCCCTGTGTCGGTTTTCTTGCCGCCGTTTAACTTCCTGTGTGAATATGATGGTGCTGGATCACAACAAAGCCAGGATGGGGAACGGGGAAACTCAGGCGTGACGAAAATTGGTGCAGAGAGGCGGCATCTGTCCCTCCGTCCCTCCGTCCCTCCGTCTTCCTCAAATTCGTCTCATTTCACTCAACGGGTAACACTAAAGGTCAAAGTTTAGCTTCACCTCTCGCAATAGTTCAAGGTGAAACTTCCAGAACTCTTCTGCTCTACGATGCTCCACTGCTCCACATCTAGCTTGTCTTCCATCTCATCTTCATCTTCGTCCTCTTCTTCATCTTCCTCGTAAAGGCTCGGTTCCTCAATGGAGCTCTCCATGCGGTAGCAGTATGGCTGCCCCTCTGTGTACTCGTAAATGGTGGGCAAACTGCTCTTTAAGCTGCAGCGCCGCCTCAATGCCACAAGGAGGGGCTGGAAAGAACCAAGGCACAAAACATTCATGCTTTAAATTATTTTTAAAAAATGCCTAAACTACAACATAACTATGAAGATTACAGAATTTGAATATTGATGAATATACAACTTGGGAAACGCTCAACTTTAGCCAGGTTAGCTGGCCGGTTATCTAACTGCTTGCAAACCAGCTCACAGTAGTCACTTGGAACATCATTTTCCCACTAATTTATTTAACAGCAGTCAAATCTATCAAAACATAATGTTACCATGACAACAGCCATCTTATATTAAGCTAAACAATGACACTCCGTTACGCTGATGACACACTCGTGTTGATATAGCAGGTGTTTGTTAGTGGTGTTTCTCTTACCTGAGGCATGGTGAATATGTCCACATTGTTGCCCAGATCGATCCAGGCCAAGCACGAGAAACTTTGTGGGTTTTTCAGGGCCTCGGTCAGGTCCTTCATCACGGACACGGTCAGACGGTTTCCATTCAGAGCCAGTGTGGTGAGTTTGGGCAAATCGCTTAAAACAGGCAACAGGATTCGCAAGCCTTCATCCCGCAGCTCAGTAAAGCTCAAATCCACGGATATGACAGCGCCCCCGCTGGTCTGGAGGTAATATGCCACATGTCGAATGTCCCGTGTGGACAGGGGGATTCCAGAAAGATCTACCGAGTCGCTACAGAGCTTCTTCTGAAGAGTCGTTTTCAGCCTGTAGAGGGGGAAAATGCATAATTAGAAAATTATTAGTGATCATGTTTATTTTCTGGTCCAAAAGTCAAAAATAATTTTCATCAGTTCTGACACACTCAGCTGTACACTGTACAGCCATAAATGTTTACTTTTCTTTACCACAACAGCGTGATGATGTCATCTTCCTGTAATGTGAGAACTTTCATATCATAACATAAAAAAGTTCAAGCAGCTAGCATGAGTTATTAGATTAAAAATTTATATTTTGCATTTTAAGTCAATAAAACATTGATTAGCGCCAGTTGATCAGTCGATTAGTTGATCAGTTAGTTAATCTAATAAGTAGCAACATTTGTGGAAAATGCAGCTAATAAAACTAGCTAGCTAGGAGCTAAAGTCATTCTTGATGAAATAAAGCAGTTAGTGGAAGAGCACTAAGGTGGTGACTGACTGAGTGGTTTCCCATCAGTGGCATGAGTGTATTATTATTGATTCATGATCCTGCAGAGTTCTCTGTAATTTATTATTTCATCAATACTGAGTGTTGAGGTTAAAAGGCAGTGGTTAGCGCATCTGCAGCCTGTCCTGTCCACCTCGCTGGGTGAACATCCCTGTTTCGCTCACCTGTTACATGGGTTTGATTTAAGTCAATTTAACAAAAATATTTAACACACAGAGCAACAGAGACTAATGAATGCTGAACACTTGATCCCGAGTTCAACAATTCTATATTTGTATAACAAGAGATTTGTTGTATAAAGTGAATAAAGTAGGTAACTGGGAGAAAGATGAAAATATTGAGTGAATACACACCAAGAGCTGCTTTTTAAAATGATAACATAAAGTATAGGGTACAGAATAATTTAGATTGGAATTGGTTTCATTCTCAATTATTTTGAAATCAGGTATATCAGGTCTTGAAGTTGAATTAAAAATCATTTTGACAGCACAATACATTTTAAAATCATATACATATAAGAGAAGTGGTTAAATCTGAGCTTGTTTAAGTTTCAATCCATACATTACATTTTATTTAAATTAACTGGAATTATATTTCAGGTTTCAGCCACACAAACAGAGTTCCATACGCAGACAACAAAAGTGAACGCAGCAGTCTGCACAGCTTTTATCAGTATTGAAAACTGTAATGCAGGGCTCTCAGGGACATTATACAGATCCATAGGCAAGAGCTTCATCACCCGGCAAGGCATCAGGGTCAGGCTGTTCAGGGTCAGGCTGTTAAGCGTCAGGCTGTTCAGCTTCATGCTGTTCAGTGTCATGCTGTTCAGGGTCAGGCCGTTCAGGGTCAGGCCGTTCAGGGTCAGGCTGTTAAGCGTCAGGCTGTTCAGCGTCATGCTGTTCAGTGTCATGCTGTTCAGTGTCATGCTGTTCAGGGTCAGGCCGTTCAGGGTCAGACATGGAAAATCCTCAGACTTATAACAAATCCAATTCAAAACACTGTCAATAAATAAGGCAGGGTCAAAATACCAGCGATCAGAGATATTCCAAATGGTTAGACAAAGGCAGAGACAAGACAATTTCCTTGACAGGTTAATCTATCCAGAAACATCACGATGGGCAAACTATAAGGCTTCCCAATGACTGAAAGGGTCACATGCTTTTTATGTGAACAAAGGGACCATGAGAAGGGATTCAACATTGGAAGGTAGGATCCTGCTGGCGGCTTAGTGGAAACATTTCTGAGAATGAAGTTATAGGAAACCTCCTGAGCTGCTTGTTCAACCTCTTTTTTGGACTGTTTGACTGGGGAGGGTAACCTGAGTGCAGACTCATATTTATCTTTAGCCTGCCAGACATGAGAAGTGAACTGAACTCCTCTGTCAGTGGAATCAGTGCCGTTGGTAAGGATCATGGTGTGGCCTTGAGAATTGGGGAGGTGAGTGATGTGTGATGCAGGTCACTGAGGGATCAGGAGTGGGTTACAGAGACCTCTGGGTAGCTGACTGGAAGCTGTGACCGCACACTGAACAGACTTTCACATACTGTTCAATATATAGCACTTAAAATTCCTCCACCTGAATTGCTTTTCCACCAACCTCTGAGTCCAGACGATGCTCGGACGTCCTGTCCTGAGGGACGTATGAACCCACTACATGGCCTTCACCTGCATCCACTGAGGTACATACACTTTTGCTGTTGGGCGTTGAACTGGTGTTCATGGTCTGGGTGATGAAGGACGGTAGCTGTCGTGAATCTTCAGTTCAAGGTTCTGAATTCTTGTTCTTCAGGGTTCTCATGGTTTTGAGTTTGCCTACAAGGAGAGAAGTTAAATGGGCTGCCACTGTGCTGAATCCCCTGAAGAACCGTCAGTAGAAATTGCCAAAGCCAAGGAAACGTTGAAGGTCTTCAGCAGTTTTGTGTTCTGGCCACAATATGACTGCTTCGACTTTACCCTGGTCCACCTGGACTCCATTCTCATCCAAGATGTACCCTTAGATGAGGAACCTGTGGAACTTGATTGATCATTTGTGAAATTCATTTTCCAGCTTAGTTTACAGAGCATTGACAAGAACTTTTAAGAACAGATCATACTTGATGAACATGTTCTGCTTCAGACTATGAATAAATTTGGATATCTTTGATGTTTATTATGACAAAAAGATTCATGAATTCTTTAAGTAGCTCATTTATAAATGCCTGCAAAAGAGAGGGAGCATTTACAAGGCCATGTGGCATCACCAAATACTCAACGTGAACTGAGTTTGTGATGAATGCCATCTTCCTCTCCTCACCTTCTCCTATGCAGATCAGCATGTTGGCACTTTGCAAGTCTAGCTTGGTAAGAACTCTTTGTTCCCCTTATCTGTCCATTAGCAGACAGGAGCAGACGAAGGAGATAATGCTACTTCACCATGATAGCATTCAGACCATGATAATCAATACAAGGCCTGAATCTGCACAAAGAAACGAGTGGAAGGACGATCACAGACTTCTGCTAAGGCTTACGGTTCCTGTTAGCTTTAGTTTCTGGAAAGAAATGTCTGAGACACGCAGCGTGTTACACTAACAAACTGCCAGCCAATGTAGTGCGGTATTTAAAAAATAAAAAACTGAGTTAAAAATTATAATTTTATTTAATATTTAAAAATATTAAATTGAACAAATATAAAAAAACAGGAAAGCAGAAAAGGAAAACCTTTACATACAAAACATTTTACTATAAATATAAAAAAAAAAACCATAAATATAATAAATATAAATATTAATAAATCCCTAACTAAATAACATAAATCTAATCAGCTGAGTGGAAAATTATTATAAAAATGACTGACAATACGGATATCTCAGAAAAGTGTATTGTGACAATTTATTACAATATCATCACAAACAAATCACTGTCCTGCATTATATTTTCATATTTTGAATACTTTTCAATGAAACAACAAAAAAAAACAAACAGAATATCTACATAAACTTTATGCATACTGAGACGGTTTGATAAAGATTTGTCACAGCTTGGGGTGATTTGGCTGACTCCGCCCACATTCACTAGCCACACCTATTAATGTGTTTTCATCACAGCATTACTTTTCTTGTCTGTCTGTCTGTCTGTCGCACTCTCCATCACCATCACTCTCACAGCTCGCTTTATTATGACATGAGTTCCATTAACAGGATCGATCTCTCGCACACCCACCCACTCACACACACACACACACACACACACACACACACACACACACACACACACACACACACATCTGACGGGATTATTCTGATCTCCGGCTCCGCCGCTGCGCGACGGTTTTTGCTGCTTTGAAGGCTCTTTAGCGCGAGCTGGGATAAAAAGGCGGGAAGGTCAGCGCCCTCCTGAGCGCGCGGAGACAACGCGCTCCTGCTGCAGCTTGTGAAATGAAGTGTTGGTGCCTTTAGTGTCCTGTCCTCGAGCGTGATGTGCTAAAAGTTCTCGCTGACCCACATGACCAATCAGACGGAAACAAACAGAAACGCAGCGTCTGGAGGAAATCGTACGGATGCCGGATTCCATATTTGGCTGAAAGGAAAACTCCTGTGGCTGCGTCCCAAACCCGTCACCACGTCCCTGACGAGCGGCGCAGCAATGCAGCTCAGCAGGCGTAGCTAGTGTACTAGTTACATGATTTGGGACACAATGGTAGAGATGCTGGGACACACACACTACACATGGGGTTTGGAGCCACTGGATTTTAACAACTACTACTAACATTTACTAACATTACCAACACTGCGCGCACACACACACACACACACACACACACACACACACACACACACACACACACACACACACACACTAAAAAGCACATTCTGCCGTGTCCAAGCAAGTTTCTGTTTTGTGATCAAGTGTCACTTTCAATTATGGTCCCTCGTCTCGTCTTGTCTCGTCTCATTTCACCGCATCTTGTCTCGTGTCTCCTGGCAACTGTTTGTGTGTGTGTGTGTGTGTGTGTGTGTGTGTGAGAGAGAGAGAGATTTTCTTCCTGTCATATTCTGTCTAATCATGTTGGGATATGATGACACAACACACACACACACACACACACACACACTTGCACATGCATGCACAAACATGCACACACAAACACACTCGTACACACACACACACACACACACACTTTCAGCACTGCTCTGTGTGACTACTGATCTGCCTTTTTAACAGTAAATCTGTAATAAATATTTAACGTGCTGTAAAATTTAAACTGATCTGATGAGTTCTTGTAAAAACACAGTCAGCTTTAAAAAAACACATTTCTGCGTGACATTCCTGAGCAGAACAGTCTGATCCGAGTCGGATGTCTGGTGTGTGAGTCATCCAGTGAATCTGCAGTCACACGCTGGACTGCGTCAGTGAGCAGCAACACAAAAATTAACACACAAATGAGATATTTAACACAAATTACACAAATTGCGCACTGATTAAATCTTCATTCAGATTGTCACCTAAAGCGGAATAATTTCACACGATCAGGGATCATCTCAGGTGACAAAATCCCGTCTTATATAAATATGTAGTCAGTAAGCACGGAGTTTTCAATAATGTCTAGTCCACCGTCTTTAAACACCACGTTTAAGCACAAACACCCATCTTAACAAATATCAGGGACAGAAAATGAAAACTGAAATTTAGTTTAACAGCACAGGTTATAAAATAGCACCTGATCCAGCACACTGCACTGTCGATATCACAGTGGGACAGTTACTCACGCGCACAGCTTACTGAAGCCACGCGATTCTAAACTGTGGTCATGACATCAGAATGTGTGCAGGATTTATAACTCCGCCCCTCCTGCATAACTTCTGAATAGCGCTGAAGTCTGTAATTAGACCTGGGCTCTGAATACCGACGCACAAACATTTTAACGCCGAATTTGTCCCGTTGTGGAGTAAAGATGTGTAAGTGAGGTGGCAGCCATCGGCCCGGCCGGAGATTAACACCAGACGGCCGGAGATTAACACCAGACGGCCGTATCGGTGCTGGAAACAGAGATCAGCTGTGGGTTTAAAGATAAATGTTACAGCTGTTCAGATTAAACTGTGAGGAAACGGCTGATATTCACAGCTAAGCGGAGAACAGTTTGGTTTTTGCAGACTCATAAATGATTCAGACGTTTTTTCATTATTTATTCTGTCCCACAGCGTCTCTCTCTCTCTCCCTCTCTCTCCCTCTCCCTCTCTCTCTCCCTCTCTCTCTCTCCCTCTCCCTCTCTCTCTCTCTCTCACTCTCTCACACTCTCACTGT
>JAQQZR010000039.1:25364130-25377703 GCA_030068235.1 Notoglanidium macrostoma | reverse complement strand
TGTCTGTCCTGATTTTGACTCGTTTTGCTTCATGCTTTCGCTTCTTTGAAGAGGATTCATAGAGGTGTTAATAAGTATGATCCTCCATTTTTACCAAGTTTGGGTTCTCAGACTTGTTTTCCAGCAAACACTGAGTCCTTTCCTTTCTTCTTCGTCTTCCTTCCGGTGCTTTCTTCTGGATTCACGCTGCCACTTGTAAAAATATATAACACAGAAGGCGCTTTAGAGATTTGTCCAACATAGCGGCCTCCATTAGCGATGGACCTGCAGCCTGTGTAGATATAAAGATAATAGATAATAGATAATTTTATAATAGATTCCCTTATATAACCCTACATATCCTACATATCCTACATAGTGGACCTTTAAGATTTTAAGTGATGTAATCCAAGCCACTACATTATGTTACTGTTAAATGTACAGAATGTTAATGTTATCTTATTTATAAGCCCAATGCACATGTTTTAGATGATATCTGTCATTATTTTTTGAAGGTTCTTTTAGTGTCATCAAGTCAGAGATATTTGGAAATGCTGCTACTGGATCAGTCAAAAATTCTGGAGAAATATAGGAGGTTTTTTGCTCAGAGACTGTAACAGTCACGCTGTTGTGGTGTGTGTTTGTCTCAGGGACATGTTAAAGCGTGGTGGTTCTGCAGTGGACGCCGCCATCGCAGCGCTGCTGTGTGTCGGACTGTTTAACCCTCACAGCATGGGCATCGGTGGAGGACATTACTTCGTCATCTATAACGGCTCTACAGGTTACGTCCATCCATCTGTCCGTCTGTTCACCCATCAATTCATCCATCCATCTTCCCATTATTCCATCTGATAACATATCAGTGTGACAATCCCTCCATATTTCCATTTGTTCCTCCATCTATTGCTGCATCTTACAGTCCATCATCCATCCATCTGTCATCACTGTATCATCTTTCCACTCATCCATGACAACCCATTCATCTATCTGACAATTTATCCATCCTGCCTCACTCAGACTGAAGTTAATTAAAGTTATTGTGAAGTTAATGTTAATAATTTTTTAACTTGTATATAATTTAATTGAGAGTTAATTTCCTGTTTTTGTTTTTCTCTCTTAGGAAAGGTTGAGACAATTAATGCGAGGGAAACGGCACCCCGATATGCCACGTCTGACATGTTCAGCAATGACACGGAGCTCGCAACAACAGGTACTGAAAAGGTTCTGACTCGATTTACTTGGAATCCCTTTTTATTTTTCCTGTATTGTGTGCGGGGCCGAGTGGCAACCAGCTGCACGCTCTGGGATAAATAAACTTTATTTGGTGTAATTTGATTAAGTTTAATTAGATTTTGTTTCATTTGTTTCACAATCAGAAAGATGAAGCACTGTGTAGGACTGCGTCACCTGATGTGAAAGCTGAGGCCTAAACATTAAAGATTTAAAGGGACATATAGGCCCACATAAAGGGATTTAAAACCATGAAAAAACAATAAATAAATAAATGTGAACATTATAGATCAGAAGGGGTTTTAGATGTGTTGTCTGTTGTGTTTTCATGAATAAACAGGAGGCCTGTCCATTGCGGTCCCCGGTGAGCTTCGTGGCTATGAACTGGCACACCGGCGTCATGGCCGCCTGCCGTGGAGGAAGCTGTTTGAGCCGAGCATCCGGCTGGCACGGGACGGCATCCCAGTCAGCAGCGCTCTCGCCAAAGCCATGCAAGAAAACCAAAAGAGCATTCAGGATGATCCAGTGTTGTGGTGAGGGATATCACTGTCATGAACATGTTAAATATCATCACCACCCATGTGATGTTATTGGAGGTTTATTTTGTGTTAAGTTGGAAAAGCACTCAGAATAAGTGCTAGCAGGAAAAGGAAGCTACGACCAAACACGACAGAATCAGGGCAGAATGTGGACTGTGTGATTGACTGATTGATGAATACTTTATTGGCTTAAGGAATATTATTTATTTCAATTGTGTTTTTGACTTTATGTGTTATTACAGTGAAGTATTTTGTGATTCTAACAAAACCATCCTGAGGGAAAACGACATTATCAGATTTCCACGGCTAGCAGACACATACAAGAAGATCGCTGATGGAGGAGCTGCTGTTTTTTATAATGGCTCCATGGCTGAAACGATAGTGAATGACATCCAGGCCGCAGGTCCATCAGTGTTTAACTATTAAAGTCAACAGTTATTGAAGACAACATCCTACAATCTTTGTTATTGGCAGTATAAGTGCTAATATTAACTGCATTACAGATGCTAATCCATATTTCACAGATACTACAGGCTAATACTCACTGCTAATCACTTCATGTTGTATGCTAATCTGTTTATGGTGTTTTGGGACAATCCAGGTGGCATTATAACACTTGAAGACCTGTCAGGATATACAGCAGAGTTGAACGAAAGCCCACTGAAGATAAACGTGGGCGGATACACAATGCAATTTCCAAATGCACCATCTAGCGGTCCTGTGCTAGCACTAATGCTCAACATTGTGGATGGTGAGTGTGTATTTGTTGTGTTCCTTGTGTGAAATAAATCAAATCCATGTAGCTTAAGTTAAGCTTGATAAGTCAATTGCAAACTTGATCATGTGATGTCACCACTAGCTTCACCATACTGTTAGGCAAAAATTTTGGTTTTAAATAAAAAATATTTATAATAGTTTGCATGCAACATAACTCTGTTACCTAAGCAGTAGCTATCTAGTATTGGCGAAACTAGCGTGAGCAAGCACTGCAGACAACAAACAAATTAGACCAATGAGACAGCAGTGGACTGAAGAAAGTGGTGAGAGTTCATTTGTGCAGTCAAGTGTATAATACAAAAAAAGGTGTGGGGAGGTGTAGCTCAGTGGCGATGTGCCGACGAGGTCATGTTTCTGGGTTTTGGGAGAGTCACAGTGCTTACTGCTCTTCCGCATCAAGGAGGCAGCGGCGTGAAGCAGGGCAATCCCTCATCAACTCACGAAGTCCGGGTGCGTAGCCCTCACGGAGAATCTAAAGCATGAGAAAAAAGCAGAGAGACACCGTTCTCATTGATTGTGTTCAAATCTCGCTCACCACAATCTGCCGCCATCTTCTATTGGCCACCGCCACGGGCTGGAGAGTGACTGGAAATTTCTCTCCAGTCATGTGAGTTTTGATAGCTCGTTACCTTCTGGCTGGTGCAGCACTTGAAAGGAGAAGCCATGAGGGCAGTCTTCAAGGCCTTGAATGCGTACTCCTTCTTGGGGGTCCACCATATGGTCGCCGGCTCACCCTTACTGGTCAGATCTGTAAGGGGGCAACTATAGAGGCAAAGTTAGGAACAAAGTGTCTGTAATACCCGGCCAGCCACAGGAAAGCACATACCTGTTTCTTCGTTCTGGGCCACAGATACTGACAGACAGCTTCAACCTAGGCAAGGTACTGTGCTTCCGTCAACCCCAGGTGGCACTTCCTTCGCCGTGAGCCCAGCTCACCGCAGCTCTTTGAGAACTCTGTGTATGTGGTACAGGTGATCGTCCCACAAGCGTGAGTGGATGACCACATCATCTAAGTAGGCTGCCGCATAGTCCCAGTGTTGGCATAGTATGATGTCCGTGAGGCGCTGGAACGTTGTCGGGGTTCCATGCAGCTCAAAGGGGAGAACCTGGTACTGCCAGTGTCTGGAGGGAGTACTGAAGGCCGTCTTGGGTGGAAGGAGGGCATGAGGGGGACCTGCCCGTACCTCTTGGTGAGGTCCAGAGTGGTGCTCCACTAGCTCATCCACTTTCGGCATCAGGTATCTGTCAAACTCAGAGACCTCGTTGAGCATGCATAAATCATTGCAGAGGCAAAAGCTTCCATCAGGCTTGGGCACCACTATGATAGGGCTGGACCAGGGGCTGGTGGATTCCTTGATCATTCTGTCCCTAAGCATGGTGGCGACTTCGACCTCTATAGCTTCACACTGAGCCTCTGGCACTCTGTAGGGCTACTGCCTGATGACAACTCCAGAGGATGTCCGGATGATATGGTGCGCCACTTTGGTCTGCCCTGACTCTGAGGAAAAGACGTCTCGGAATTGCCTCTAGCTCGTCCACGTCATGGAGCTATGTTGGGGAGAGATCGGACAGGAGCACAGGCACTATAAATAGATAACATGAACACAAGTGAGAACTAGCACTTCTGTATGTTTGAATGTGAAGATTTCACGTGAACCGCCCCCTCATGTGATGTCTGACTTATGGTTTAAGATTGACATTTCCCAGTATCAGGAAGTCTCATTAGCACTCACTATGTCACTATATGAAGCTTATGTGAAAGTTTATAACTAGTGTATGATGATGGCCTAAAAGTGTAAAACTGTCTCTGTGCAGGTTATAATTTTTCACACAGCAGTGTTTCTACTGTAGAGAAGAGGACACTCACTTATCACCGCATCATTGAGGCTTTCCGCTTCGCCTTCGCTGAGAGGAGCAAGCTGGGAGATCCTCATTACCGCAACATCACTGATGTGAGACAATGAGTAGTTCCACATTTTACATTTACATTTACAGCGTTTGGCAGACGCCCTTATCCAGAGCGACTTACATAAGTGCTTTGAAGTCTCTATCAGTAAATATATTCGGATACTGGCTCACTGGGACCTGGGCTAAGAATACCATTACACTAAAACTGTTGGCAGTAATACAGAAAGGTTTTTATTTTTCCCCACATCATCATCATCATCAACATCATCAAGATAAGATAAGATAAGATAAGATAAGATAAGACAGCTCTTTACTTTCCCCTTTGGGATTAATAAATTGTTAAAATTAATAAACAAGAACAAGGTACAAATACAAAACATTTTTTATAAAAAAAGTTTTTCACATTTTTATAAAATAAAGCAAAATAAAAATCGACAATTTTGAAAAAAATAAAATAAAATCTAATAGTAAAAATATAAAAATGTTAGTAAAATTTTACAGATGTAATATAAATACTAAACTGTGTATTAGATATCATGTACATCTATAGTTATTGTGAGCAAGCACTGCAGATGACATACTGTACATATTAGGACCAGGAGACAGCAGTGGCGTGAAGAAAGTGGCGAGAGTTTATTCGTGCAATCAGTGAAGGTGTAGGAGGTGTAACTCTATGGTGAGGTGCTGGTGAGGTCATGCTTCCAGGTTTGTATGAGTCACGGTGCTCGCTGTTCTTCCACGTTGAGGAGACGGTGGCGAGAAGCAGGGCGATCCCTCGCTGACTGCCTCGTGGTGAATCTGATTTTGGAGCGAGCAAACAGAGAGAGACAGCCTGCTCACCAATCGTGTTTTATCTCGATTTTCTCGATATCTAATTTCTCTCCAGCTGTGCTGGGTTTGACAGCCCCACCCCACTCGTTACCTCTTGGTGGCGGGTGACGAGAATTCCCCGGCCACCTCCGGGGTTTCCCGACTGGAAGGAGCACTTGCTAGTCCTAGACGGTGGGGCTGTTTAACCACAGACGTCACACTATGCTAAGGTGCAAGAAGTAAAACAAGATTAACAAAGCAATATAACTGTACTGGCTACATACACTCACCAGAGACTCCAACTCTGCTACTTACAGCCCCCTCTGAAAGTACGGAAATGTCAAGGCTAATAACTGTTTTTGCTGTAGATCTGTTAAAAAAAACTTGACACCTTACTTGAACCCACCCATTTTTCAGGTGTTTCCTGTTGCCCAGGTGTTCCCCATTAGCTTGATTGCTTGAATAAGTAATAGCTCTTAATGTCAACTCTTTGAGCCCTGGGTTTCACCTGTTTAGACTGCATTTGTTGTTATGAAGGAAAAACCAACATGAACACCAGAGAGCTGCCTATGGGAGAAAAGCAAGCTATTCTGAAGCTGAGAATTAGAAGGAAAATTAGTCAGAGACATTGCACAAGCATTGGGCATAACCAGAAGAACAATTTGGAATGTTCTGGAAAAAAGTAACCAGTGGTATACTAACAACCAGACATCAAACATCAGTACATGACAGGAACATTGTGAAAGCTGGGAAGAAGAACCCAAAAACAACAGTCAGTGACATCACCAGTAACCTTCACAGTGCAGGAGTGAAGGTCTCTTGATCCACTGTTCAAAGAAGAGTTTGAGAGCAATTCACTCATTAGCATTAAGAATCAGAAGACCAGGTTGGAATTTCCAAAGAAATTCAGAGATGAGCCACAAAAGCTCTGGGTCCAACATTTACCACTACCAAAGTGATGGAAAGGTCAAAGTATGGAGAATGAAAGGATCTGCTCATGACCCAAAATGTACAAGGTCTTCGGCCAAGCACGGTGGAAAAAGTGTCATGGTTTGGTCTAGCACAGCTGCTTCTGGAGAGTGCTTACACTAATCTTTACTGACGATGGAACTGAAGATGGCAGCAGCAGAATGAATTCACAAAATGAAAATATCAAGAAATGAAAGCTGAAATTCTTAGCTAATTGTCACATTTTCATCTTTTGATCTTAAACCCAAAAGTCTTCAATGACAGCAAACTCAAAAGTGTTCAATGATAGTAAAAACAAAAGAATCGGCTTTGCCATGCCAGTACTTTTGGAGGGGTCTACACTTATAGGTCATAATTACAGGAAAGGTTGACACCACAGTTACAGGTTTTTCTGCCATTTTTACACATCAAACAGGAAATAAGGTTGTGAGTGGGCAACTGAAGAAATGTTGGACCGCATACACCATAAAATTGGTATGAGTAATCATTCAAGCTAACCGTTTGAATTTGCTGCTTTACCAAGTTTGTCGTTCCCTCTGTCCCTCTACAGCTCATCCACAACATGACCTCAGACTACTTTGCCGATAACATCCGCAGTAAGATCTCAGATGACACCACACATCCAGAGAGCTACTATGGGCCAGAATACTTCATCCCTGAACATCATGGGACAGCTCACCTGTCCGTCATCGCTGAGGATGGGAGCGCGGTGGCTGTGACCAGCACCATTAACCTGTAGTAAGAACAAAAAAGAACACGCTGTACTACTCTGAGCCAATCAGAGCACACTGTACCGCTCTGAGCCAGAACAGAGTGTATAAACAGTCCTGATGGTGTTTATGTGCAGTTTTGGTTCAAAAGTGATGTCACGCTCCACTGGAATCATCTTTAATGATAATATGGATGACTTCAGTTCTCCGTACATCACAAATGCATTCGGCATTCCTCCTTCTCCTCATAACTTCATCCAACCAGGTAAGAACTTTTATCGAAGTATTCATTTTTGTTTCAGAGCCAGATTTTTAAGTATGCAGATAAACTGTGATGATGTATCAATCCAATATATTACAGTGCATGTATGGATTGCACATAACGTTATTCATTTTCAGAGTTTAATCTGTAGTTATTGCTGGTGATGTAACTCTGTAGCTTTAGATTACATTATCATATGCTCATTTGGCCTCACGTGTGCAGGTAAAAGGCCGCTCTCGTCCATGTGCCCCACCATCATCTGCGACAAACACAACATAGTTAAAATGGTTGTTGGAGCTTCAGGTGGGACGAAGATCATCACGGCAACGGCTCTGGTAACGAACATAGCTTTGAGCATATCATGCATTGCTTTAACTGTAATAGATACATGGATGTCTCCCTGCTCCTCCTGGTACTGTCATCTAGGGTTGGTTGGTCCCTCAGTTCTTAACTTTCTTCCATGGCCATAGCCAGAAGCTCCCCTATGGGTCTGCTCTGCCAGCTCTTGTGTAGCTTGTGTAGTCTTGGTATACATGCTGCTGTCTGCAAGACTGTAGTGATGTGGTTTCTGAGGAGAGACTGTCTCTGGCCTGACTATACCTTTACCCCTCCAACCATCTGTCTGACACCAATGAGGATGATCTAAAAGCATGCATGAACAGGGTGAGGGAGTTGGAGCACCCCATGGCAAATCCTACCTCCTGCTTAGTTGCTGGGCAAAGCACTTTCGGCTTCTGATGCTGTGGAATATTTAAAAGAATTCCATTCTTTGGCTACCCAGCTACACGAAATGCTGATCACCCATACATGGTTTATCCCTGCATCCTCTTTCTAGAAAAACAGTGTGAATTCCTCCATCAGTCTGATAACAGATTGACACTGAGTGTGTAAGTAAGTTTACAAAATGTTTATAAAACACTGTTAGTGATTAACATGGTAATAAGAGTTGTTGTAAAGGTTTTTGAACGCAGGCCACATAGAGCGTGTCAGTGAATCATTTCCTCTCGTTCACAGGTGATCCTGAACTCGCTGTTCTTTAACTACGATCTGAAGAGAGCTGTAGAGGAACCCAGATTCCACAACCAGCTCAAC
Source organism: Notoglanidium macrostoma (assembly GCA_030068235.1). Classification (NCBI taxonomy): domain Eukaryota; kingdom Metazoa; phylum Chordata; class Actinopteri; order Siluriformes; family Auchenoglanididae; genus Notoglanidium; species Notoglanidium macrostoma. Next base: position 25,369,427 of record JAQQZR010000039.1, on the reverse strand, counting down.
CCCAACTATAACGAGGTGGAGGAGGACTTCAAGAAGGTGTGACTGGAATACAAGCATTAGGATGCATGTTTAAGTGAATTAAATTGAGTTTTGATTCATATGTATCATGTGATTGTTTAAAAATGTACCCTCATGCCGTTCATGACATCACAGTGCAAATTTCTCAATTTTCATTTCTTCCACATGTATAATATTTATATCCGAGTCACTGAGCGTTTATAACACACATATGACTCTTTTCTTCTCTTGTGCGTTAACAGTAATAATGAAAATCATAAATTAATCTATATTTACATTACAGAGTGTGATAGACAGACTAGCACAGAAGAATCATGTGACAAAGTTGCAGAATTCCACTGCGGTGGTCCAGGCCGTGGTGAGGCAGGATGGACAGACCTGCGCCGAATCCGACCCCAGGAAAGGAGGACGTCCCGCTGGCTACTGAAACAAACTGTAACAATTATCTACTTTTACCTCTATAGCTTTGGAAAACAAAGACATTTACGCAAATCTGAATGAATCATTCAAATCATTACAAAGTTTTCAATACACAGACAATCTCCTTTCATATATTCTTTGTATTTAATGAATGTTGATGAAAACACAGATCAAAAGCTCAAAATCAAAGATCAGATTTTTATTTGTAGCCAGGTCTCTGTATCACTATCACTGCTCCCTACGTTCCTTCTGAATGCTGTAGTCTTCATTTCAGCCCATTTAATTTCTTGTATTGTTTGTCCGAAATACGTTTATAAGAGGAATCAATCACACGAGGACATGCTGTTAAAGGAAAATCATCAATAACTCTGCTTCATAACACCACCCAGTTGTTGATTATTTCCTATAACAGCATGTCTCATAGTGTTTTATTCCTCTTATGCCACAGCAATTTGCCATTAATTACACTGTAGTCATTCCCTCACCAGCTTTGCTTTTTCTCACATAAGACCAAAAAAACGCAGCTCATCGTGTTACATCATGTAAACTCCTCTGTCCTGCAGATGACAGAAAACTTAGTTCCAGCTTTACCTCTGACTGTTACACAGCGCTGACACCGGAGACTCATTCATACATGTTAAATAAACTGTTTCCTTACAGAAAACTTCGCCAGATCAACGATTGTTAAACTCTGATTATGTGGAGTGTGCGCTGTACACACCCCTGTGAATGAGCTGTTACTATGGAAACGATAACGTACTAGAGCGAGTACATTAATATAAACCCGCACTGTTGTCAGAGCTGCTGTTATAGAAAACTAATCAACACCTTCTGACCAATCAGAATCCAGAATCCAACATTGCTGTGGTGTAAATGTATTTAATCAATCTTTCAAAAGACATTTATAAAGTTAAGACAGCCCTCTTATTAATGCGACTTTTGTTATGTTCAGTTTCAGTGTTCTTGCTCTCAGTGGACTTTTCATGAATGATTATTGTACATTAAAAGAACAAATGCAGCACTAATTATTTATACAACAAGAGAGATTTGTTAGTTAAATAATATTATATTACAATAATAAACTGACTGTAACATCCAGCCTGGACAATTCTATTCCAGACCACCAGAGGGAGCCTCGTCCAAATTTTTAAACATTTCATACTCATTTCCTGTTTGTTAAGTATAAAAAGCACATCGTGATGCATTACAGTTTGTCTTTTATATGAGATCTGAGCCTTTTTTCTGGACGGGTCATGTGTGTATGATTCTGCGTGTCCTTGCCTTTCAGATTTTGTGTTATATCTGATGTCTGGATTATCGACCCTGCATAGCTCTGCATGATTTTTGTATAGTGTTTTGGTTTCTTCTCTGTCTATGATTATTTGTTTTTTAACCTGGAATGTTTTGACCCTGCTTTTTGCCTTAATAAAGCTCACTGCAGATGGATCCTGTAACCTGCTCTGTTACACCGACACGTGGTATAGCAAACCGTAATTTTATTAGAAACAAAAAAAAACCAAAATTGCTTTTATTTTGTAATATGTTTTCATTATTTTATTATTTTTTCATATTTTTTCATTTAGCTGCATTCATCTGATTATTTTTAAAGGTTATTTTAAAGGTAAGTTCACCTTTGCCTGACTGTTCCAGCATTTACAGTATTGCATATGCACTGAAATGGCATTTTTATACAAACAGCAATAAAAGAAAGAGAAAACAGTAAACCAAAATACTGCACATGGTGTTTACCACAATCTTATCTGCAACAGGCTGGCAGGGTGTAGCTGCAGGTTTTCATAAGGAAGAAACAGCGAAAGACTGTTGCAAATGTGTCTGACAAGCAAACACGTTCACTGCCACATCCAATATCTACTGCAGAGAAGACGATGCACTTATTAAGAGCCTTGGAATCCTGATCCTCTACAATCATTGTTTTTTGTTTGTTTCACATGCCATAAACTGCATTGTAATATTTCTGAGTTATGACGGTCTGAATAGGATATTTGAGAGCATTAATCACATCCTGAGAAAACACACACACACACACACACACACACAGTCTAACACTGCAATGTGAACAAACACTCACACAAACACACTGTGGATAGTTAATTCTGATCATTTTCTTTACAACATGATTTTGACGATCTTGACGTGTTTTAAACAAAACCAAACAAAAATCCCATCGGTAGACTTGCTGTTAATGATATGTGAGAAGTGAAAACCTACTCTGTGTGTGTATGTGCATGTGACAGGAAACGTCTGGGGTGCTTTTTGTGGTAGAATAAGGCAAATGGGGAAATGGATGTGAGAGAAAGAGGTCTTGAAAAGCCTGTGCATTGCTGATGTTTTTTGTAGATGTTGACGGAAACACACCACGATGTATATATATATAAATATGCTTTACTAGAGCGTGTCCTGAACGTTGAGTAGTAAGCGCTCTCTCCCTGGCTGATGCTCTGTGGGAACCTTTTGCTCTGACTTGCTTTCTGTCTGTTTCATTTTCGGTGACATTTATAACAGTCTTGGTGTCTCTGCCTGGGCCTCAAACTCCATCGTGACTGCGAAGAGAACCAAGGTAGGAAGTTACTTTGTCTAGAAGCAATTAGGAGTTTTTTTTATTCTTCTAGAAAGCTACACAGGCAGAACGGAAAACATAAATAAAAGGGAATTGTCTGGGCCAGTGAAAGAAATGCATAACAATTGGAAAGTTAAAAAAGTTCTGTGTATTAAATGAAATTATGAAATAAAAGCACTGATGGTTTATTTAGTGAGAATGGTTATTTTGACCTTAGAATGTTGAACAAATAACACTTTTACAGGTTTGCCATGTACATCTTTTCCACTCAATGTCTTTACAAAAATAACATAAAAAAAAAAGAATTAGTGATATGAAATTTATTTGAAGTTATACAGTCTTAGAAAGATAAAAAGGTTGCCAGATCCTCTAATGACACATTTTCACTGGCTGTAGTGAAGTTGAACATAATATGATTATTATTACTATATCTTAATTTAAAAAGAGCATTACTGCAGTCTTATTACAGTACAGTCTCATAAACATGACATTCAAGTGGTTAGAGTAGTGAAAAAACTGATGTTTAACATCGAGCTAACTGGGATATTCACTCAGAATAGCGATTCTCCTCAAATAATGAGTTTTCTTTCTTTAGCTCACCCTGGTGAGCTCACTGCCGGCTCATTCTGCATTAGTCAAATCTCTCAATGAATTTCCAGTTCATGCGATAAATGTCCATCTCAGAACTATATTAAAGGAATATTTCCAGCTGAAATTAGTTTAGCTCTCTGGATAGATGCAATAAATAGAATTATAACAATGTGACTGTATTCATCTGATCATCTACTGAAAGGGGTGGGGCCTAACAAAGCAGTGACTTTCTACTGCTCAAAATGGAGAAGAGAAAGTCCCTACTGCGCAGACGCTAGCTGCAAAATCGACAACATGGCGGAGGAATTTTGGTTTCATTTCTGTAGAATAGGAGTGAACAGGGCCATGCTGTCAATTTTTATATAGTCAATGCAGCTAAATTAAAATGTAAGCATAGGCTCGCTTGTGGCGGAGGATAATGATTTAGTTTGCTACCATATAGCCTGTTACGTAGCCTGCTAACAAGTGAAGCTTGAAAATGGCACCAAATTGTCAGGAGTATTAAGCATTAAGCACTAACACAACTACTATAGATTCCACCATGCTGAGAAACATAAACACACACACACACACACACACACACACACACTAGCTCTATGTTAATGTAAGGGAAATTAAATATCACCTTTTGACTTCCTATGTGAACACACATCAAAGTAATTACCTACAGAGACAGAGACTGAGACAGAGAGTGAGACAGAGAGTGAGACAGCACTCTCCCTGTACAGGTGGGCAAGTGTGTGTTCAGTGGGTTAGTCAAATTAATAAAATCTAAAAGTTAATTCAATCAAAGTCACAGTAGCAGTGTTTCTATTAATCTGCTTAATGCACAATTTGAAATTACAAACAAAAAAAAGAGGAAAGGAAACGTGATTTACAAAAACAAATCTCAAATATCGCAAAAATATTTTTGGTGGATTAAGGTTAAGGTGTTTTTTCAGACGGATAGATAAAGAAATATTTCGCAAAACTTAAATGGAAACACATTTTTTTGTATTTAAGTCACATGACATGACAAGCTAATCAAAGTGCTACCTTATTTAAAAAGAGCGCTCTGAAAGAGCTAGTGTGAGGGGAGAAACTATCAGGAGAGGAGAAAACCCAGCTTTATCTGCTTAACAGCACTCGTTTTTCTGGGGACATTTTTAAACATCACTTCCACTTCATGCAAAACTGCAGTGGAAACCCAGCTTGTGTCTCCTGAGCATCATTTTCTTTCAGTCGTGTGAATATTAAAGTGTTTACTCCATTCTAAAATTAACACATACACTATTTAACACTTACACTGTTTATTTAGCCATTACAGGGCTTATTTAACTTTTACTCTGTTTATTTAGTCATTATAGTATTGATTTAACAATTACAATGTTCATTTAACCCTTGCAGTGTTTGTTGAACACTTGCAGTGTGTCTTTATCCATTACTCTGTGTATTTCAGCCTTACAGTCTTTATTTAATGTCTTCCTCTGGTGCACAGCCGCTACAATAGAACACAAACCAACAAATTAACACCAGAATCACTGAACACATCACTAATATTTCTGAATAAATATATTTAATGGGTTTCGGAGTGAAAATATGGGAAACATGATTCATCTCTCTTTTATAAAAATGTTACAACAGCAGAGCAAATAGGAGGCGTTCTTTCTGCAGGGGACATTAAATACTGCTCAGTGAGTTCATCCCAACA
>JAQQZR010000039.1:25349226-25360209 GCA_030068235.1 Notoglanidium macrostoma | reverse complement strand
GTGTGTGTGTGTGTGTGTGTGTGTGTGTGTGTGTGTGTGTGTGTGTGTGTGTGTGTGTGCGCGTGTGTGTGTGTGAGAGAGAGAGAGAGACAGAGAGATGGATTGGATCCGGGACTGGGTGCAGGCTGTGCGGGAGTGTGAGGGCGGGGCTTTGGGCACGGTTCTCTGTTTAGCTCTGCTGTTTATATGGTACTGTTACCGTGTGGGTTGTGAACATGCCTCCTACACGCCTGAGTCTCGCTCCAGCCCACCCGAACTCTCTTCAGCAAAACTCCGCCCGGCATTGGGTGGACTCAGAACAGGGGGCGGGGTCAGCGAGGAGGAGCTGAACGGCTTTGCGTACTGTCAATCTCCAGAGTGTTTCCGGTGCTCACGGCCCGCTGACGGATTTAACCAACGACTTTATCACAATCTACAGGATTACGCTAAACGCTACACCTGGGCAGGTCAGAGTGTGTGTGTGTGTGTGTGTGTGTGTGTGTGTGTGTGTGTGTGTGGTAAATAATACTACACTATTTTGTTTCTATTAATGTGTAATGTGTGCATATAATCTATATATTACATAATGTACTATTTTATTTGTTATACAGGCTAAATTCTAGCTTTTTATTTCAGCTTTTTAAACATAACTTTAAGTAATTCATAGTTATGATAATATACTATTACCCTATTTATATGTGACCATTTTTAAAACAGTGTTTATTGATTTATTTTGCTGTTGTTCAGTTGTGGAACTAGAACGTGCTTAATTATTATTATAATTTTTATTATTATTATTATTATTTATTAATATGCAGGTATGGGGCGTGTGCATAAAGGTGTGCGTGAACAGGACCGGTATCGTCTGTGTAATCGTCCGTCCATCCAGAAGGCGGAGGTGTTTTTCCTGCCTGATCTGCCATCAGCTCCGTTCTTCTCTCGTGATGCACAGAAGCATGATGTGGAGCTGTTGGAGAGAAGTTTCCCTGCACTGCTGGCTGAGTTTGAGAGCGTGTACCGCGCGCCCCCGCCCCTCGCGCCCGGCTGGAAGGCTAACAGCACGCCGCGGGGTCACTGGTGGACCTTCTACCTGGTGAACCAGGGCACGACGCTGGCGCTGAATGCTCGCCGCTGCCCGCGCACGTGGAGGGTCCTGGGACAACTGCGCACCTTCATCGCCAACAACGTGTTCGGGAACGCCTGCTTCTCCGTCCTCAGCCCCGGCGCCACCATCAGCGAGCACTACGGACCCACCAACGTCCGCCTGCGCTGCCACCTGGGTGAGACTCACACCTGTGTGTGTGTGTGTGTGTGTGTGTGTGTGTGTGTGTGTGTGTACACTTGTACTTGGTACATATTGAGGAACAAAACACACATTTAAGCAACAGATTGAGGACATTTTATCTGGTCCTCACTTCTTCAAAGGGCTGTTTGTAGGTTAAGACCTGGTTTTAGTGTTCAGGTTAGAATGAGGTTTAGGTTAGTGTTAGGGTCGGGGTTGGGGTCAGGGTTAGGGTTAGTACTAGTACTGATGGTTAAGTTTAGGGTAAGGAGCTGGGAATGTATTATGTCAATGAGAGTCCTCACAAAAATAGAAGTACGTGTGTGTGTGTGTGTGTGTGTGTGTGTGTGTGTGTGTGTGTGTGTGTGTGTGTGTGTGTGTGTGATAGAGAGAACAGAGAGAAAGTGTGTTAGTAGATCAGTCATAGTTTGGGCTGTGAATTTTTTAATGTGTTTAAAGCTGTGTGTGTGTGTCGAGAGAGAGAGCGCGAGAGAGAGAGAGAGAGAGAGAGAGAGAGAGAGAGAGAGAGAGAGAGAATAGTGAAAGTGTGTTACTGGTTCACTTTTACACCCTGCTTTTTGATGTAGATGATTTATTATATTTGTATATACATGCTGAGTTACCATTCCTTACACACACACAGACACTCACACACACACAGAGCAAGTGATGGGCTACAGGTAGGTCAGTAATTGATAAAGCCACTTTGTGAATGTATGCGGTACGATCAAATAGTTCTGAGGCTGTTGCTGTGGAGAATAAATGAAGCGGGTTGCAGTCATGGAGCAGAAGTGACTGGTATTGTGCCACTTCTGCCCCTCCTGAAGCGTGAATGCCACTTCTGCCCCTCCTGAAGCGTGAATGCTCCGAGCGCACCTCACCCGGCTCAGTGCTTCATTGCCGTCGGCTTGCTGAAGCGCTTCAGGGGCTCCGTTGCTGATTTCCCGAGTCTGACACAGAATTTGACGTTTGCTCTCTGTGTAAAAGTGCACATGTGCATGTTGTCAAGATGTGTGTAACACGGGTCTCGATGTTGACTGTGATTTCACGCCGCGTACTCACTCACCAAAGTTACTGTTCGCTCCTGCCCCACACACACACACACACACACACACACACACACACACACACACACACACACACACACACACACACACACACACACGACTCCCAGAACTGTCTGATCACACCTCATATGTTTTTAACTGAAGATTTTACTGAAAATGTGCATTTGTGTCAAGAGAAAAGTGTGTGTGTGTGTATGATGTGTATAACGTGCGTGTGTATGTGTGTGTGTAGGGCTGAAGGTGCCCCCTCACTGTGAGCTGGTGGTAGGAGGCGAGCCTCAGTGTTGGTCGGAGGGAAACTGTCTGCTGTTTGACGACTCGTTCCTGCACACGGCCTTCCACGACGGTGAGACACAAACAGACCCCACAGACATGACTGTAGGCCTCGGGAGCACAGCTTACCCAGAATGCACTGCTAACTACTGAGTCGTGGCGGAAGGTGGAAGAGGTCACAGTGCAGGAGCACAGGGAGAGTGAGAAACAGGAAGAATATCCTATCTGAGTTTTTATAAGCCTCCGGCACTGAGGTTCGGTTCAGGGTGAGATCTCAGGAGCCGGAGTGAAATGTGTGTAGGGCTGATGTGGTGTGATGAGTTTAACCAGCAGAGGAACTGATCCCATTTTAGAAATGGTCAATGATCTAATATCAGTGTGACACTGTCCTGGTTCCTGTACCTTCATCTGTGTGTGTGTGTGTGTGTGTGTGTGTGTGTGTGTGTTTGTGTGCGCGTGTGTGTGTGTGAGATCAGGAGCTCCAGAAGACGGACCCCGTGTCGTGTTCATGGTGGATTTGTGGCATCCGAACGTGGCAGCGGCCGAGAGACAGGCACTCGACTACATCTTCACTCCGGGACGCTGAAACGGAGAGAGGGATGGAGAGAGAGCGATGGGTGTGTGGAGAGAGAGAAAGACAGGTGGAATGAGGGATAGAGAGAGAGAGAAAGATAGAAGGTTAATAACGGTGAAGCTGATAACTTGCACATTTTAATGTACATACATGTTTCCTTATGAAGAGTCACAGTTCAGTCTCTCCTGAAATATGAGAGAGAGAGAGAGAGAGAGAGAGAGAGTGATGGACAGAGTCAGTGCTGGACAGAGAGACAGACAGAGAAAGAGTAGGAATAAGTAAGACGGATGAGTAACAGAGCAGTGAGACAGATCTGAAGAGGAAAAAACCGAATTACACATTTTTATGTACATAGATTTTCAGTATACTGTATTCAGTATTCAGTCAGTATACAGTAGAAAAGTAGAAACAGAAACACGGCAGGAGGAGAGAGAGGGATGGATGGATGGGCGAGCAACTTAATGCGCATTTGTCTGCACAGAAGGATTTCCGGATGAAATGTCATAGAGAGAGAGAAACAGAATGAAGAGTGACAGTAGAGGAGGGACGAGTAACGGAGCAGTGACGTGGACAAACCAAACAACACGTTTTTATGTACAGATATATACAGCTCACTCTCATCAGAAGACAAAGATGGAGGGAGAAAAAGGGAGTAAATGATGGATAGATGGAAAGAGAGAGAGATGATGAAGAGAACTGAGGGCAATCGTTACATGTGCACATTTTTCTGTACATAAGTGTTTTCTAGTGAATCAGCACTTGCTCAAAGAAAACAACATGAAAGAGAGAAAGAAAACAGGCACTAAAGTGTTAGTGAAAGCACATTTTTTGTATATAAGTGTTTCCTGGTGATGCCTCATGCTCCAGTCTATTCATAAAAGACGAGGTGGAGAGAGAGAGAGAGAGAGAAGGATGAATAGCAGGATCTCTAAGATGATTGCATAAGGACGTGATTAAGGACACAGTCACATATGAAGCTCCCGCCACCAAGAGAAGCCATTGATCATGCACGCTCGTTTACTGCGGGGTTTTAAAACTTCAGCAAATGCTTTATCCTCATGAATTAATAATAAGTTTACAACAAAGGCTCTGTCAACACACACGCACGCACGCACGCACACACACACACAATTTTTGAAAACACATTTTAGAAAAAAATTTCTCGTCCATACAAACAGGATTTTCGAAAATCTCTCAACGATTTGAAAACATTCACATAGAGATAGACATCAAAGGGTCGTGGTGCTCAGTGGAAGCTCAGTGGTTAAGATGTTGGACTATTGATCGGAAGGTCATGAGTTCAAGTCCCAGACCACATATTCAGTCCCAGGTACTTAACCCTCAACTGTGCAGTTGTGTAAATGAGATATGTGAGATACGTGACAAATGGCAATGTAAATTAAAACCTCAAGAAAAACATTAGAGCCGAAAAACATTATGACCGAATCTGAAGATTCATGGGTGTGGCCCTGATGATGAGGTGGAGCTAAAGGTTCCACTTGATTACAGCGTGTACTTATCCTAAACCTGCATGGACTCAGGAGCAGTACAGCTGAGCAGATTCTGTCGCAAACACTTTATCAAAGCACGGAGTAACAACGTGATCATCGGCCGTGATAAACCGAGTCACCTTCACAACACGAACACGGAATGTGAAAACAATGCAAATTTTAACATTTTCAAAAAGCTCCATTTGCAATGGCCCAGAAAGCTGTTTTTGAGTGAACAGGAGATCTGAAATATCTGTATTCATGTGAGCCGGGGCTTAAATGTCCTGAAATATATTAGAAAAGGTGAGGATGAATAAAAATAACTGGGGGACTGAGATGAGAAACAACACAGTCCCACACTGTAAATTGAAGATCAATTCATTAAAAGCACATTTTTATAAACATGCATGCTGATGAAGCGTCATGGTTTAATGTTCCAATAACGAAGAAAAGAAGACTTGGAAGAGTGAAGAAAAAGAGAGAAACGTGTAGAGATATCCGGCATGTGCGTAGACAGGGAGTGAGAGGGATGAGAAACGGTCCTGAGGTGAATAATAACCCCACTGTTCTTTACTGATGCTTCAGCATTTCTCAAAATAGAAAAAGAACTGAAGAAAGAGAAAAAGAGGCAGACGAACGGAGATGGATGGAAAGAGAGATGAATAATGGGCAGTATTATGGACAGATTTGGATATTTTCTGTGTGGAAGCAGTTGAGAGATGAGCACTCGATTGCATCATTACTGCTGAGAGACAGAAAAAAAACAGACAGACAGACAGAGCGAGAGAGAGAGAGACAAGTCTGAGGTGAAAAATATTTTTTGCACATTTTCTGTACAGATGTTTACAGATCAGGTCCAGTCTAAGTGTTTATTACAGGTACAGGCCAGGGTGTACAAACTTAAATTATGAATGTATAGCACTTTCAGGTCGGGAGTGTCACGTCTAAAGCGTCACGTCTAAAGCGTCACGTTTAAAGCATCACTCTGCACTTTTTTTAGCACGCTGGTGTGTGACTGGATGGGAAGTGTACATAAAGATAAATATATATATATATATATACTGTATTTTCTTTCCGTGTCAGAAGGACAGTAAACAACCGCAGTGACGCAGACGCTAATGACATCTTTACCCCCTGTTTATTCAGTGTTTATACAGAGGCAGGTGTAACGTTAAGACTGTGTACAAATACTGTTTTTAACACGTGTTCCTCATCCACTTCCCTTTATCTCTATCTCAGATTGCACACTATATTCTTATACACTTGATTATTTATTAGAACACAACTAAGAATTGTCCCTAATTACACACAAGCTAGTTAGTATGCTAGTTGTTTAGGTAGCGAGTCAATAAACTGATGTAACTATGTACAAATGTCTTTGGTCACTTTAAAAACATCGAAATAATTCTGTACGAGTTAGCCAAGTAATTCGTTTCCATGCTAGCAACGTAGCGAGGTATTTCTGAGGAATACTGAGGAATTTTCATGAGGTAAAGCTCTAGCAGCAAATCGTTTATCAACACCAAAGCCTGCTTGCTGACTTTCTCTTTAATATTGCGCTCAGTTCTAGCGTCATTTTGAAGCGCTTCGTATTTCTAGCTGCATTCAAATACACCTTGTGAATCTGTGTTTTTAATAATGTTGGAGGAGGATGCTGAGAACAGACAGTGTGCTGTAGGACTCCATGTAAAAGCTTGCTAATGACCGAGGCTAGTGATTTAGCTAGCTAAAATGTAGACAGTGACAGTTGGATCATCAACATTTACCTCAGATGTGTTGGTAAATTTTTGAAAAAAAGACCCTGGATGCCTATAATTACACTTAGCATCAACCGCTAACAGGACTAATGTGATGTACCATATTTAAAAAAAAAACAAACAACAAAATACAGCTTTCTGCTATGGTAAAGTTGTGAATACTACACCATGTGACTCTTCTCATGAACACGATGACGCACGACTGTATTTGAGCGCAACGTCTTGTACAGAAACACACTGAAGTTTACAGTATAGGTATAAACAAACGCAGAACTTTCAGCTCATGCCGGCGCTTCAGTGTTTGACTGCATCGTTTGTTCTGTGCTACTCGTACATTCCTTTTGTAAGGACCCGAGCCGATCGGAACACGCCGTATCGTGATCGGTGGCTTTTTTCTAGTATCATCTGACTTTTGCAGCCGAGCGCGTGACAGGTTTTATGCTGATGTTCTGACTTTCTGTGTTTCCTAGATGTGATTTTTGCAATGGCTGAGCGATGATGTGTGTTTAATAAAGAGACGGTTGTACAACCTTTTGTGTGTGTGTGTGTGTGTGTGTGTGTGTGTGTGTGCACGCACTCATACTTCAGACATCATGACTGTGTAAATTTAAGTCAAAATGCCTCTGGTGCCCTCTAGTGGCAGACAGCAGTACAATTTTTAACCACGTTCCAACATTCTTTTTAAATTTCCCATATATGTTATCTGAAGAGAAAACACTAAAATATGTAGCTCTGTTTTACCTGCTAATGCCTCCTCCACCCAGAAACCACCAAACTGTTCTGAGAGCAGCCCATCTTACAGATAGGAGGAAATTCATTGGGTCAAACAGCTGGTGGGTGGAGCTTATTTTTTAAACATTGCATTCCTTCCTTAGCTAGTTACTGACTTTGGAATGCATCATGCTAGTAAAGTTTAGGGAAACGGTCTTTGTACTACAATGTTGGTGCAGTCTAGCGTCAGCTACCCAGCTACATAAGGCATGTAAACCATAAACATTTTCCAGCACCAGTGTTAGCTTGTTAGCTGGTTAGGGAGATAACTAGCTGCTCAGTGTTGGCTAGAAACTTGATATTAGCATGTTGGTTCTAATTCTGTTGTTAAACTAGAAAACTGCTCAGAACACTACCTAAGGGTTGAGTTACTGTCCTTGCATGTTCTTCTAGTGTATCTATGGGGTTCTTCTGGGTTCATCCAAGTTCTCCAGTTTCCTCCTTCCTCCATAAACATGCTGTTAGATGGATCGGTGAGTTTATATTCTCCTGAAGGTGTGGGAGTGAGTAAGGGGTCGTGTGCTGTACTGCCCTGCTGAAGAAATCTCTATGAACCGTTTCTACAAGCTTCTAATGAAGTTTAATGTGTTTCTGGTGGTCTGTGATGGTAGTTTAATGGAATGTGGGGTTCCTAACGATGCTTGATGGTTTTCCTAATTTTATTCTGTTGGTCATCATATGTCCATGGAAGACATATTTTATAAATATTCAGTTGTTTTGGGGTAAAGCACTGAAAATGTTTTTCCCTCTGCCATGCTGCGTTTGCATTATAGTTCATGTACAAGCGTAAGGTGAAATTAGTTCTCTTAACACGTCATAGTCCATCATTTCTGACATTGGCTTAAATAACATGGAAGATCATTGGAAGATAATCAGTGATCATTGGTGCAAGGGAGTGTGTGTGTATACGTGTGCACGCTAAACTAGAACCTGACTGAAATGAACAGCCGTTATGTAAATGAGGTTCCTGGGAACATTGTCATATCTGAGCATCTGTTTTTGGTAAGATAGCATCTCTCTAAACCCTGACTGAGATCTGGAGATGGACACGGCTTCTTCTCTTCTACCTGCTGACTGGGATTTGAGAGTTGAAAACACCAGCAGCAGAATCTGTACTGGCTGTGAAATCGGTTCCTAAAATAAAACATATTGCATAACAAACACACACACACACACACACACACTTACTCTGTATCACTTTGCATAAGCCACAGTGTTACACAATGTTATAAACTACCCAAGCTGCAGATGGTGTAAAATAAGCAAGCATCACCTGAAGTGCGGACCCCGTGTGCTCTCACCTGTCCCATCATACAATATAAAAAGAGGGTGTGGCTTGTAGCAGATAATAGACACAGAATGGCTCCATGACTACAAAGCTACAATACTACTACATTATACACACACTGAGTAACAGTAAAATCCACTGACAGGTGAAGTGAATAACATTGATTATCCTGCAACAATGGCACCTGTAAAGGGGTGGGATTTATTAGGCAGCAAGTGAACCGTCAGTTCTCAAAGTTGACGTGTTGGAAGCAGGAAAAATGGGCGAGCGTAAGGATCTGAGTGTCTTTAACAAGGGGCCAAATTGTGATGGCGAGACACCTGGGTCAGAGCTTCCCCAAAACAGCAGGTCTTGGGGTGTGTATAAAGAAAGATACCACAGTGTGCAGTAAACAGTAATGAAGTAAACAAAGTCAATATTCAGTGTGACGACCCTTTGCTTTTTCTTTACTTAATCAGCAGTCCCAGGTACAGTGTGTGCAGTTTTATAAGGAAATGAGCTGTACGTTTTCTGAGCATCTTGGAGAATCTGCTGCAGCTCTTCTGGAGACTTTGACTGTCACACTAGTGGTTTTATGTTTGTTTGTTTGTTTGTTTGTTTGTCTGAAAAGTGCTCTCTTACACAATATGTTGCTTTCTTTACTGACATACAAACATTTTTCAAATACAAATAACTTTTTGGAAAACTAACATTTGGAAATCCTAAATGTTTTTGTACTGACTCAATGATGCAGAATTCATAAAATAAAGATCTATAACAAAATTTGCACTTAAAAATAGCTTGCCTAGGCTTTTGCACAGTATTGTGTGTATACAGTATATGAATGAAATAAATGTATTTAAATAAAAATGAAATCTTCAGTAACACAAGAGGGAGCTAAGGAGTTATGATTTAATAACAATCAATCTAATCTGTCCTGAAACAGAAACCGAAAATTAAAATAGTGGAAAAATGCTATGTAACTGTAACTCACAGACTTGTTGATTATCTCACACATTAATACACCACCTCACACACTTGTGCATTATCTCACACACTCGTACACACCCTCATACGCTCGTACATTATCTCACACACTCTTACACACCCTCACACACTCATGCACACTCAAACACGTTCTTTATTTTGCACACACAAACTCTTACCCACCTTCACACACTCATAAATTATCTTCTACACTCATACAGAACCCCTGAGTCTTGTACAAATCCTCACACACTCTTACGTGACCTTGCAGACTTGGACATAACCTCAAACACTTCTACACTTCTGTGCACATTCATACAGAATTTCACTGGTACACAACCTCATATTCCTTTAAAAATCTTACATGTTTATACATAAAAACATAAATTCACATGCTTATATACTATCACACACACTCATACATAACCTCACACGCTTGTATATTATCTCACAGACTCATCCACAACCTCCTACACTCATACTCAACCTCACACTTATGTTCACAACCTCTCACTCTCACACACAAGCTCACGCTCTTACGTAACCTCACACACTTCTACACAACCTCAAATACCCATACACCTCATCCACAAAGCATGTGAAGAAGCCTAAACCCTGGAAGATATATGGTCTTAATGAATTATGCAGATGTTCATATAACAGAGTTATGTCATGAAGGTTAAGCTGAATATTGGCCTCTACTGGGATGCTGTGTTTAATCAGGTGAAAATGTGTGGGCGAGAGTGTGATGCTTCCCCAAACTTCACTGCTGACGGGGAGTAAAGGGACATGGTCAAGATGGCGGAAAAAAGTGCAGAAAGAGGAAACAAGGAGGAGGTGATGCTAATCATGGTGACATGTGTGTGTGTGTGTGTGTGTGTGTGTGTGTGTGTGTGTGTGTGTGCGTGCGCATGTGTGATACACTTACACACCAGAACTGAATGGCTGAGAGATACGCAGTATCTTATGAGACTGTAATAATAATAATAATAATAATAATAATAATAATAATAATAATAATAATAAGCTTTTATCTGGGTTAAGGGCCTTGCTCAAGGGCCCAACAGTGGCAGTTTGGTGCTACCGGGGCTTTGGTGCTACCTTCTGATCAACCCAAATAATAATAATAATAATAATAATAATAATAATAATAATAATAATAATAATAATAATAAAGGGTGATATTTGAGACTCTGTATTACCTTACAAGATATAGATATGCACTTCAAACACTTACACACAATCTCACATCATCATACACTACCTCACACACTCATAAACAACCTCACACACTCATACACAACCTCACACACTCATACACAACCTCACACACTCATAAACAACCTCACACACTCATACACAACCTCACACACTCATAAACAACCTCACACACTCATACACAACCTCACACACTCATAAACAACCTCACACACTCATACACAACCTCACACACTCATAAACAACCTCACACACTCATACACAACCTCACACACTCATAAACAACCTCACACACTCATACACAACCTCACACACTCA
>JAQQZR010000039.1:25314016-25324075 GCA_030068235.1 Notoglanidium macrostoma | reverse complement strand
GGTCTGTGTGTGTGCGTGTGTGTGTGTGCGTGGTCTGTGTGTGAGTGTGTGTGTATGCGTGGTCTCTGTGTGTGTGAGTGTGTGTGAGTGTGTGTGTGTGCGTGGTCTGTGTGTGAGTGTGTGTGTATGCGTGGTCTCTGTGTGTGAGCGTGTGTGAGTGTGTGTGTGTGTGTGTGTATGCGTGGTCTGTGTGTGAGTGTGTGTGTATGCGTGGTCTCTGTGTGTGAGCGTGTGTGAGTGTGTGTGAGTGTGTGTGTGTGTGCACCTGTATGAACCTGTGTATAGCCTGTGGGTTAGAGAAACCACATTCACTGTCATACTGAGTAATCAAATTCAATGCAAAATCTGTTTTCAGTACAGAAGCGTGCTTTAATATACAAATTAAATCATGTACCTTTTCAGTGTAAGTGCTCTGGAGGACAAGAAAACAACCTCAGAAATTTAACAATTAAATTTTTTTTATTATCACAGCCAATCTGTATTGCTATTTTATTACACAACGTGAAAGTTTAAACTTCACTTGTTACAACACGTCTGATTTACTACAACAAGATCCCACCTACACGCCTGCTGCTGCGTGCTCAATGTGAGTGTGTTACAAGAAAGGATCTGGCGACCAGACTGGATTTTCAAGATGGATCAAAAGACTTTTTAACAAACTGGATAAACTGGACAAACTGAAGCTGAGGAGCCACATGATGGACATGAGTTGAAGGTCATTTTCTGGAGGGACAGAAATCCAGCGAAACGTTCTGTGGCTCAGAGGCTGCTAGAGAGGGATGTCTCACAAGTTTTACGACGATTCAGTGACAATTATTGTTATGATCAATCAATAGTCCACACTATTTCTAGCTCCACCCACATGGTGAAGACATGCTATAGGAGACCTTGTCATAATCACTGAGATAATATAATCAGATAAGTTCATATTAAATAAACTTAGTTTTTATATAATCACATACATTACGTTAGATAATGAAAAACAAACTTAAAAATTGTACTGCTGGGAAAATGACTGGCAAGAACTTTTTATCAGCACAATAAACACAGCAGTCTGAGGCCAGACCAACACTTTATCATCAGGTTATAAACAAGTCTTTGTTTATGTATGTAAAAGATATGCATATATGTATATTCTCTAAAATGATTCTTTCCAATTCTATTTAATTTTAATGATATTTTCTGCTCAGTAACCACTGACACAACACAGACATCCATTACTACTACAATCTGCCCTGTTTGACTTAAAGGACTCCGCATAAATGTCCTTACGTCTCTGATTTTGGTCTTTTTTAGCTTGAATCTTGTATATGTCTATATTTCTCAGAAAAAAAAATTGTATTAAAAAATCTGGTCAAAATGTAATGGTCAAATGATATCTAATTAATGTCTCACAAAGACCTTTTATACCTCTTTGTGGCATAATTAACTTTTTTTGGTCAGTGTGTTTGTGTTTGTACAGTAAATGTACTTCAGCCTCAACAAAACGACTTCAAACTCGCAAAACACATGTAATAACACATGTAAAAATACGGTTTTGCTTTTTTCATGCAGTATTATATGAGCATATATACACTGTATGGCCAAAAGTATGCACACCCCTGACCAGCACACACACACATGAACTTGTCGAACATCTCGTTCTGCTTCTAGCTTCCCACAAGATTTTGGAGCATAAGACATTCGATACACTTGAGTTCTTCCAACTTTGTGCTAACAGTCCGGGGAGGTATGTGTGTGACGGTCAGGGGCGCGCATACTTTTTACAATTTTGTATAAATAAAATTTGGTTTCTATTAATGTCATGATTAACTTTAAAAAAGCAGAATGTTAGAAGCATTGCAACATGATGTCCACTTAAAGTCTCACAGATGATCTCGTAAATATTTTGTTGTTGGTTTTTTTTAAGGTTTATCCAGTTCATTTACCTCAGCCTCAAAAAAGAACTTTAAAAAAAAGGAAAGAAATAAAAACACCATCAGATATGTGTAAGTTTTCTTAGCGTGATATAGAACAGTGAACATTTTCTGCTGCTACAGATTGTGTGGTTTATAGACATGCTGTGATTTTACTGTGTATTAAAAAGTTGTTTTTATTACAATCTTAAAAAGATGCTAACATTATTTAGCATCGTCACTTTTTGCTCCGTCAGCGCTGTGGCCTGAACCTGATTGGCTGCCCTCTCCGTAGTCCGTGCGATGCTATTGGTCAGCGTCGGCTCTGTTCTGCACGTGCGACACCAGGAGCCACCGTTTGTGCTCGCTCCCGATTGGCTGAGAGATAGTTACGTCCCGCCCACTCAGCTGCGCAGCCATCAAGTTCGGCTGCGTCTGTTTCCTTCAACCTGCACCGACTCAACACACACACACACACGCACACACACTCACACACACACACTGAGCGGCCCTCAATGGATCGAATGATCGAGATTTCGGCGCTTTAACGTGTACTAATGAATTAAAACAGAACGCAGAGAAGCCGTGCACGATATCGGGAGCAGGTTTGAGCTGATGGTTCATGTTTTAGTGAAGACTGCATGCAGGAAATCTTAAGAAGGGAGAGACAGAAAGAGAGAGAGAGACAGAAAGAGAGAGAGACAGCTGCAGTTCAGAGACCTGCAACCAATTAATGGCAGACACAGAGGAAGTGTTTTAAAAACACACACACAGGTACATGCACATTGTGTTCAAACAACTCCAAATTATCACCCAGGGGATTCTGAACACCAGCATCTGGGCCTCCACACATCTGGAACACATCTGCATTTACAGTAAGAGCCACACTGATGTTGGTGATCTCTTATTCTATTCATCATTTTAATCATGATCACGTGATGTATGAGATTTTATCCTGATCCATGTTCCTTCTTCATCTTCTCTGTTTCCTTCCAGCTTTATTTATTCCTTTATTTATTCATTCATTTGTACTTGAGTGAGCGGCCATGCGGCGGGTCACGGCACCATGGGTGATCCGGTTCATCGTGGCGGCGATGTCCGTGCTGGCGTGCCGGTACCGGGCCGAGGGCGATGTGGCTAACCTGGACGAGCGCGTGATCTGGGCGGTGAACGCCGGAGGAGACGCTCACACCGACACGCACGGCATTCATTACAAAAAAGACCCGCTGGAAGGCAAAGTGGGAAAAGGTGAGACTTTCAGGATGTTGAGCTTCACACATCATTACGAACTACATGGTGATTTCTTTAAATGCCACACACTGCCAAACACACTCTCTCTCTCTCTCTCACACACACACACACACACACTCACTCTCACACACACACACTCACTCTCACACACAAATTTCGGAGCTGTGAAGAATGACTAATCGATATTGACCACCTGTTTTCATCAAATGAGAAGTGCGAGTCTCAAACAGCGTCATTTCCTCCAGAGCTAATTTCACTTCCTGGTTTCTGCAGACCAGTAATTATAGAGGCGGAGCTTATCATGCTGAACATCACTGATTGGTCAAACACAAGGTTACCGGAACAGTTTACAATCTATTTGTAAAGCCTGTGTTTAGCTCATGAGTGGCTGGTAAAGCCTGTTTCCTTCTGGATTTATGGAAACGTTACAGTTTTAATATGAAACGATGACGGGGTTAAACGTTTCCTCATCGCTGGTTAACTTCATGAACCAACATCCATGAAAAAATGAACAGAAGGCCTGATCGTAAATAGCTTCCTG
Source organism: Notoglanidium macrostoma (assembly GCA_030068235.1). NCBI lineage: Eukaryota > Metazoa > Chordata > Actinopteri > Siluriformes > Auchenoglanididae > Notoglanidium > Notoglanidium macrostoma. The sequence goes on along the minus strand of JAQQZR010000039.1, from coordinate 25,320,388 downwards.
CTCACTAGGTAAAGGTGTTGTAAAGGAACCTACGTTTACATCAACAGGCAAGTATTGGCGCCCCTGGATCTGCTTAGGCCGTTCATTTTCACTAAACTTTGTGTGATGTCACTACTGAAAGCAGGACGAGAAATTCAACACCGCTAATGTAACTACAGCTATGGTCCTATCCACAGTAAAGCAACAGCCTCAGGTTATTCATCCTGACGTACGCGTGTGTGTGTGTGTGTGTGTGTGTGTGTGTGTGTGTTGTCATGGCAGCGTCAGATTATGGGATGCGGTTGCCGATCCTGCGCTCGAGTCCGGAGGATCAGATGCTGTATCAGACGGAGCGCTATAACGAGGACACTTTCGGGTACGAGGTTCCCATGCGGGACGAGGGAGAGTACATCCTGGTGTTGAAGTTTGCAGAGGTGTATTTCGCCCAATCACAACAGAAAGTGAGAACACACACACACACACACACACACACACACACAATTAAAGTTGTTCTGCTCACTGTTATAACGTTCATGTAACATGCTTATTCAGTTTATAACAGTATTCCGTCCCCCCCTTCTCCCCCCCAGGTGTTTGATGTGAGGGTTAACAGCCATGTGGTGGTGAAGGATTTGGATATTTTTGACCGTGTTGGTCACAGCACAGCTCACGATGAGATCATACCATTTACCATAAAGCGGGGGAAACTCAGCATTCTGGGGGAAGTGTCCACCTTCAACGGCAAGCTGACCATCGAGTTTATTAAAGTGAGAAATCTGCACACACACGCACACACACATACACACGCGCGCGCACACACACACACATGCACACGCGCGCGCACACACACACACGCGCGCGCACACATACGTGCACACACACACGCATACACATACACACACGCACACACAGACAGATGTGCGCACACTGGTGATGTAACAGTGAGGTGTGTATGATTTACATCTGCACTTTATGTGAACTAGTCCTGAGACACTTCACCACTTTATTCTTGTTATCTTGACCTTGCTGTTTTCGGGGGAGGGGCGGCCCACTGACTTTACCTAATGTACGTGCCCTACCTGTGGGCGGGGCTATTTCTGGCTTATTATCAAAGTAATAACCAGTCAGTTAAGTGGTAGATAATCTAGCGACTGAAAGCTAACCTAGCGGGAGTAGCTAATGTGTAACTGTGCTGCTACTGCGGGGTTAAATCCTGAGTCTGTGTCGTTGTGTTACAGTTGGGGCGGAGTCACAGACAGCACACTGTCAATCAGACATGCTCATTACACCGTCAGGCCACGCCCCTTAGCGAGTCCAGCTGCTGTAAGAATTCAGTAACACTGTTTATAAAGAGAAAGCGTGTAGAGAGTTTATCCCGACTACGGAATAAAGCTTTAGTACTAACTAAATAAAGTGTGTGAAAACTTTCTGAACTCCGCGTGTTTTTAATTTATTTGTAATATGATTGACAGGCCAATCCCCGAAAGTGGAGTGCCGTTCAATATTTCCTTTCGTTTGCATGATGTTGGACAACGCAGTTGATTTGCATGTGGACACTGGTGTGTGTGTGTGTGTGTGTGTGTGTGTGTGTGTGTGTGTGTGTGTGTGAGTTCTTATCTCTCTGTCTCTCTCTCACACAGGGTTACTACGATAATCCGAAGGTGTGTGCGCTGTACGTGATGAAAGGGAAACCTGAAGGTGAGGAAATGTAATGCAAATCATTTGGCTTACCCCATGCTATGATCAGATCACCGTTACCTTGGAAACAATACCTCTTTGATGTCACATCTATGAGTGTGTTCTATATAATTATATATGAGCGTGTGCTGTATTTTCTTAGTGGTTGTTAGCGGTGACGACGCACTTCCTGTTCCATCCCGTTCCTAAGCAGAATATCCGCTCTGAGTTTAAATCCCTCATCAAGATCAAGGCTTTTCCAGACGGCGGCTTGAAGAGCGGCTGCGTTTAGCTGAGCTTGTGCGCCAATCCGCTGATTTGTACATTAACCCTCTACATTACGTAGTTTATATGCAGGTTTATAATTACATCATAATAAGTATTAATAACTACGTTTCGAGGCAGTCTGATGCTTCATCGGAAAATCCCTGTTTCCGGCTCAGGCGAGGTCAGCCAGCATGTTAGCGAGGCTAATCCGGGAGCTAGCTCGCTTGCACCCGCACTTCGCCAGGCGATTGCCGAGATTACGGCTTACATGTCCAGGGATATCGATGAAAAATTAGCCCCATTATCACGGCTCCTGCAGGCACACGGCCAGGAACTCGACAGCCATGGTAAACATTCCAGAAACAGAGGCCAGAGGAACTTCTTGAGAAGATCAGGACGAGAGCAGTGGAGAAACGGGAACTGGGGCCGAGCGAGCGTGCGGGTGATTTAGAGAACAAGAGCGTTCATTCACTCATCCTTAGTAACGGCCTGGTCAGGGTCGCGGTGGCTTAAATTAAGCTACTACTTTGTGTATATTTTGAGCATGAATAATTCTGCACACTTTATTTAAAAAAACTCTCCAGTTTAGGCCACACCCACTTTGTGTTTAAATTCAATTACCGATACAACTAGTTTGTATATTTCTTTTTCTATATTTATTACTTTATTAGCTGCTGGGTCAGAGTGTGTATGAGTGAGGTTGCACAGCGACAGTATAACACCTCTCTCTCTCACACACACACACACACACACACACACACACACACACACACGTGCTGTCCCAGCTTTAACACTCTTACGTTGTTCTCCTGTCAGATGTGCCGAAGCTGCAGCCTCACCCCGGCCTGGAGAAACCTGAGGAAGATGAGGAAGAGGAAGAGGACCCTGAGGCGGGGGACGGCTCGGGGAAGAAGATGACGTCCCCGACTTCAAAAAAACAGGTCCGATCCGGGCCGAGAACGCCGAACCCGTACGCCGCCGATAACAGCAGCCTGATGTTCCCTATCCTAGTGGCCTTCGGAGTGTTCATCCCTACACTGTTCTGCCTCTGCCGCCTGTGAGAGAGAGGGAGGGAGCGAGGGAGAGAGAGAGGGAGAGGTGGGGGGAGGGGGAGAGGGGGGGGGTGGACTGATTCATCTGGTCTAACAGGAAGTGACGGGGCAGGACGGCGTCTCCTAGTGCTTTGTGATTGGAGGAGAACGGGGTGCCAGTGAGATTGAGGTTTAAAGGAACAGTTCATCGCCGTGTTCCCTTTTACCTGCGACCCGTTCAGTTTCATGTGAGGTTTTCTGCTTTAGATTTGCACTGGAGCTACAATGCTAAGGAGTAATGTCGGCTTATGGCCACCAGTTTAGCCGTGAGCACTCGGTGTGCGTGTCACCTCTCCTCAGCTGGATAAAAGATAAACATCCTGAATGTGAAAGGAATTTGTTCTTTATAATTTGGGCATGCAGATTTAGTGCGTGATGCTAATCTGGTAGCTATACGCTTCCATTACTCGTTAGCTAGGTTAGTCTCCAGTGCAGGTGTATATGAGCTCCAGCGTATTACTCGTCAGCTATGCAATCGTTAAACCAGCGGGAAACATGCAGCATCCAGTGTGTTTCCACAACATTCTGATCACGACAGGGCTGTAAACTTTACACGCTTACACACACCTTCACACAACCCTCTCTTTAGCACACGTTTTATTTCCGTCTGGTTTTCTCAGTTGAAATCTATAGAAGTGCAGCAGAGGAATCCCTGATGTTCCCTAATGGAAATGTCGTGCACTACATAGTGTGCAGAAATTAAACCCTATGTAGCGTGCGTGTGCAGGGATTACTATGAAGGTGAACTCAGTTTATATCTACTGCACCTATATAGGGCGTTGCGGGCTGTATCCAAATTAATCTGTATTAGATGTATAGTGCACTACGTAGAGCGCACTTAAAGCCTATGTAGTGTAACTATACATATATACACTAGATAGGGTGTGGAGAGGAAATTATTACGTAGCGCCCTATTTAGTGCACTAATTTCACTGTCTCTATTTAACTGTATTACCTTGGGTTATGTAAGAGACGATGCTCCTTTGGTAGTGCACTACATGTCCAGTGAGGTGCTGTTTGGGATGTAACCCCCTGTTCCTCATGCTAGTACACTGCCTAATGGTTCTGTGCACTACGTAGTGCACTATGTGTCCAGTACAGATGAAAGTTTGGATTCAGTGCTCTGTTCCCTACATAGTGCACTATATGTCTAGTCACTCACTCTCACTTTTTCTCTCTCACTTTCATACACACACACTCACACACACACACACTCACGTGCGCGCACCAACCCGCTGGTGAAGTTACAGGCTCCACCCCTCATGTTTACAGTTCGTTATGTTGTGTGTTTCTGTCGCCGCCCTGGTGGTCGAACGTCGCTGCACCATCCATTGTATTAAAGAAACCGTTGATAAAATGCTAACGCCGCTAACGGTGTAACTGAAAGTCAATAGCCACCAGTTAGCATTGTGCATATGGAGTTGTGCTAATTGGTGGCTGCCTGCTTCCAATTATTGCTGGGTGCTTTAATGTTTTTTCTCGATATATTTTCGACAGTTGTTTTTTTTTTTTGCTCTTGATTGTACAACGTCTGCTTTTTTCTCTCTGCTCGATTTTTTTTGACATCAGAAAGGAATAACATGAAGCACCTTTTATGATTTCAGAAGCGATAATCAGCACCAAAGTGAACTTGTTGTACGCTGTGTGTGTGTGTGTGTGTGTGTGTGTGTGTGTGTGTGTGGGGTACGAGTCACACTGATTAGCGTGTGCCATACAGTTAATGAATAATATTGTGCTTGTTGGTGTTACGTTTGCTGTAGCTCATGTTTTTATTTCTTTTATTATTTTGCCGTTTAATCGTCGAGGCGAGACCTCACTGCTGTCGGGTGCAGGGAGGAGGGGCTGTGTGCGGACTGCAGGCTGGTGGGCGTGGCTTGGCCGGGGTATGTGGGTGTGGATTTAATAATATATGAACCATATATCGACTCACTGGCTGAGTAGTTGTCATCTGAACAGTAGTTTTTGTGAAATAGGAGAGAACTGATGTCCTGCTTCCTACTTGAACATTTACACGTGATTCACACACACTTGTGTTTCAGTTTATAGACTTGGATCTTACCAGGTATGGGCTTGGGCACACCACACTTCCATATATAAAGACACACCCACAGTTCCCTCTATGGACTCCGACACACCCTGGTTTCCATATAAGGCTTGTGCATGCCTGCATTTCCATATATGGACTTAAGCACACCCACATATGGACTCAAACATACGCACATTTCCATATATGGGCTCAGACACTCCAGGATTTCCACATATGGACTCACATGCCCACATTTTCATATATGGAAGCGGACACACCCACTGTTCCATATATGGCCTTGGACACGCCCTCTCAGGCCTGTTACAAAGGGGCTGCCTGACGCAGTTAAACAGAGGCTCGTTACAGGATCGGGGTTTTTCTTTTCTGTATATTTTATAATTTAATAATTTGATTGCGTTTTTTGTTGTGTTTTTAGGCGTAGTCGCTTTCTTCTTCTCAGGATTTCTGATTTCATTTTGATTCGACTTTGATGGGTTTTTATTGGTGAATTTTTTTGCACTGCCTGCTTGTTATTTTAAAAACTTTTCCTCCTTCCTTGTCATCTGTTGCCATTTGATTCGATGCCTTTGTTTTCGATGCCTTGAAATTAAATTTTTAATTTTAATTTTTTTAAATACACTCTTCAGTGATTTACCATCTTGTGAGTCATGATCTGTTTCTTTTGCACGGTTCTTTAATATTTCTTCAGTTAGCAAATGCACAGCCATCAACACGCCCAAAGACGCTGCTGCCTTCATGCTGACGTTAGCTAGTTAGCTGGTTAGCTGATTACCTGTGTGTGTGTGTGTGTGTGTGTGTGGAGGTAAATGTTGAGTGTGTGTTGGACTAGCGCTCGTCTGTTGGACCCCCGTCCCTCTCTCGGCCTGAACACAGGACACTCTGCGGGCTTGTAGGGAATCGAAACATGCACGAACTGCAGACTGTGTGCTGTTTCTTTTTAATAAATGTGCTATTTTATCTACAATGACTCTGAGTTCATCATTTTATACATAATAATTACACAATTCAAATGTTAACAATTAAAATGACAATTAGATTACTTAAGATAACAATATGCAACATTGTGACTGTGATAATCATTCTAAATTTATAGACGTAGCCCCCGGCCGCTAAGTTTGTAGACGTAACCCATAATCTTAATTTATATGTACGGTCTGTAGTCATGGACACATGTAGTGCATTGTGTAAGGTGTAAATATTATTACTGGTGTATAGCAAATGTTTTAGAACTTTTAGAGGGCTGAATCACAAATGTATTTAAAATGGACACTTGGGGCATTACAAAGGGTGTATAAAACATTTTTTACACCA
>JAQQZR010000039.1:25288746-25303063 GCA_030068235.1 Notoglanidium macrostoma | reverse complement strand
ATATATATATATATATATATATATATATATATATATATATATATATATATATAGTACTTGTGTAAGGAGACAAAAGTAATTTGGGGCTTGCTCAAGATTTGTAATCAAACGAAGAACATAAAGAAGTAAACGCAGTACAGTGGTATCCATGGCGACGTGTGAACGTGAACGGCCAATCAGAAGCCGCTCCTTTCGGCGTATGTTCTTCTCCATAGTGACGCGAGACGCCATCTTAAATTTCAGCGCGCGGGGGGAGGGGGGTCTCCGAGACGCGTTTTGTTTTTACCACCCGTATTCTAACAAGTCCCGCCTTCCTTTGCAAGGGATTGGATAGTGGCCTGAAATATGTTGCTCTCCGATTGGCTAATAGTTTATGAGGGTAAAGTATTAGCTAATGATAGAGTAGTAGGGCGGGATTTGTCCAAATACGGTTGGGGACAGAAAGATCTTCGAGTTTTTTACTAGCAACGTAGCTAGCTAGCTGGCTGTGGAGAGAGCACAAAACCGAGGGGGAATTTTTAAAACAGCGGAACCATGAGCAGCCAGAGCTCACGTAACGAGACGACAGCCGCGGTGAACGGCCCGGACCCGGCTGCGGCGAGCTCCAGAGAGCGGAAACACGGCGGCGGGGTGGTGAAGAGGCTGAAATCTCGGCGGAGCGCGGCGGAGCGGCGGCCCGTGACCGAGGACGAGCTGCGGGCTTCAGGCAGAGCCATCACCCCGGAGGAAGTGCTCGCGCTCCGGACCGTCACGCGCGGTAAACAATAACAGCATGTCTCTTTTACATGCTTTATTTTTAAATGCATTTCAACAAGTACACGAGTTTAATAACATCACACTTATAAAAACATACCTTTGGGTTTATCAGGAAATTTATCAGACACTTGTAGTGTTTTGGCTCTTTCTTTATTTGTTTAGTATTTTTCACTGTTGTTGTTGTTGTTGTTGTTGTTGTTGTTTTAATGGTCTTTATTTGAGATGATTCAATTGAAGCTGAATGATGCCTCTGAAACCCGGCTTAAAGGATAATGTATAGTCTTTAAATTATAACTGCACTCCAGACTAAACACAGATAATAACAATCATTCACATCGTTATTGTTATGAATAAAGTTATAATGTTGTTGTGGTGTACAGACTACCTCTGCAAACCCGAGGACAACGTCTACAACATCGACTTCACACGCTTTAAGATCCGAGACCTGGAGACGGGCAGCGTGCTGTTCGAGATCGCCAAGCCTCCTCACACCGGTCCGCTCACTTCCTCTTACCTCACTCCTTTACTTCCTGTGTGGCTCGTGCACCTCGCACCGGAGTCAGGCACACAGTCACGCCTGTTATCACAGTGCAGTCACTTTATCTCACTTAAAGACAGGGAAGAATAATGTACAGATATCCTCATGCAGTGTTTCATTTCCTGTTAGTGCTCTGAAGTCTGTAAGAGTTTACAGTGAACAGCTTTATCTGAAGTGTGATACTGTCTGTCTCTCTGTCTGTCTCTCTCTCTGTCTGTCTGTCTGTCTCTCTCTCTCTCTGTCTCTCTCTCTGCTTAAACCTCTCTTCTTTTTTTCTCTCTCAGATGTTAATGATGAAGATGAAGAAAATGTCGATGTAGACACGAGTACTGGACGATTTGTTCGCTATCAGTTCACGCCAGCTTTTCTTAAACTTCGCACAGTCGGAGCCACGTGAGTTCACAAAAACTCTAGTCCCTGTCATTTTCATTTCTGCATCGTTGCTCCTCTTTTTCTTTTCCTGTTTCTCCTTTTCCCCGTTTCCGCTCTTTTCCCCATTTCCGCTCTTTTCCCAGTTTCTCCTTTTCCCCGTTTCTCCTTTTCCCGTTTCCGCTCTTTTCCCCGTTTCTCCTTTTCCCGTTTCCGCTCTTTTCCCTGTTTCTCTTTTCCCCGTTTCTCCTTTTCCCTGTTTCTACTTTTCCTGTTTCTCTTTTCCCCGTTTCTCCTTTTCCCGTTCCTTCCTGTGTTTAATATGGACTGTTTGTCCCTTAGCTGATGTTTTTACGCAGGTTCTGGTGATGAGTCAGTGATTTTGACCCGTTATAGAGTTTCTACCTGCTGTTTACGTGTCAGTGTTTATTAGTAAGTTTTGTTGACAGTAATCAGGGTCAGATGTTAATCACCACAGTGTTTATAATGGATAGAAGAGATGAAAGGTTTCCAGTACGTAGACAACACACACGTGTTCCAAACACGTCACGCTGCTGATGCTGAAAACTTTGCTTGTTTCATTTTTCTAGCTACTTTTCCCCTTTCATTAGAGAGTGATTAATAAGCCTTTTTCCTCTTGTCTGTGTGTGAAGCGTGGAGTTCACCGTAGGGGAGCGGCCCGTCAGTAACTTCCGGATGATCGAGCGTCATTACTTTCAGGACCGCCTGCTGAAGAACTTTGATTTTGACTTTGGCTTCTGCATACCGAACAGCCGCAACACGTGCGAGCACATCTACGAGTTCCCCCAGCTCCCGGACGAGCTCAGTGAGTAATCAGAATGTAATCAGAAGCGTTGTCATGGTTACGGTGTGTACAGAAGCGTGTGTAAGCGTTGGTGTGTTCCTGTGTTCAGTCCGTCAGATGGTGGATCACCCGTACGAGACTCGCTCAGACAGCTTCTACTTCGTGGATAACAAACTGATCATGCACAACAAAGCGGACTACGCCTACAACGGGGGCCAGTGATGCTGCTGAGCCGGGACCGGGCCACGCGCTGGGGGGTGGGGTGGGGGTGGGGTGGGGTGGGGGATGTGAGGTCACGATTCCATTCCTTCACCACAGTCATGGTCGCACGCCATGGACTTCTGCTGCAGAACAGAACAGATCTCTCTCCTGTCGTTTCTCTGATGATTATTATGATTATAAAACTCCTTCCTTTTGATCAGCTCGTATTTTTCCCAGAGGTTTTGTTATTGTTGATTATAAACGTTGTGTTTTCCCCCAAAAGTGAAGAAAAACTCTGCGACGTTCCAGACAGCGAATGCAGAGGAGTTGTACTCCACACCGACGCGGTGCTAACGTTCCCAAGAGAGGTTGGTGAGAGAACGTGTGTTTATAGCTGCTATAACGTACGTCAGAACAGGAACTAACCTGTTCCACAGCATTAACTGTAACTCTAAATGGATAAAAAGTACAAGCTGGTGTTCTTTAATGAATATAAATTGTAATCGTTTTGTACGCGTCACTGAATAATATTGTTTCCTTTTTTACAGCGTAACAATGTTAAGTCCTAAAGAAAAACATTAACACTAACGCTCCAAAACATGATTCCAGTCTGAAACCACTGGCACGGATCATGAACACCAGTTTACAGATGTTTGTTTCCTCGGCGTTAAAGCGGCGGCGTGTAACCCTCAGCGCCTTCTGCTGTTGTTTAAGGTGAATTACAGTCGTCATGGAAACACTGAAGACTGATTAGCTTTTGCTTTTCTTAATCCACCACGTTCCCTCTGTTCTGACTCCATGTCATACCTTTTAAGGAAAAAGGGGTGGGGCTAAATGCATCCGGTTGATCTGGAGGCGGGGCTTATTGATGGAAAAAGTGAACCCAAAAACGATTCCGCTTGATTCTTTTCAGTGTCTCTGGGATTTTGTGATCATTTCGAGTGGAGAAACGTCTACATTTCAAAATGTGCAAAAAATGTAATTTCAAAAAACTTTTTCCGCATTAAAAAGTCACTTCAGAAGTAAAGTGAAAAACGGCGCCAACTTGGGTTCAAACCAGAAATGATTAATAACGTTCTTTAAGATGAACTGAATTATAAATGAGGAAATTAAATTGCAGACCTCTTTAGACACATTTTCATTGAGTCATAAATAATGGCACCCCGTCTTTTAGATATTGAATGAAGGCTGTGTGTGTGTGTGTGTGTGTGTGTGTGTGTGTGTGTTATACCTGCTCTGCATTCATCTGGTTTCTTACACGGTGATGAGAATGAAGTTTTGAATAATATCCGAGGTGTGATTGTGTAATTAGCGTCGCTCCGAGATGTAAAGTCACGATTACGATCCTGAAATCAGCCGTCAGTCAGAGAGGAACAATCAGCTGGAGTGCCATTAACACTGTGTATTAAGAGTGTGTTACTGTCTGAATGATGGATGTTCAGGTGGATTTACTACCCCTTTAGTGGTGTGTATGTTGTGTGTGTGTGTGTGTGTGTGTGTGAGAGCGTGCTCCATGTGTGTGTGATGTGTCTGAGTGTCCTCCCCGTCACACACACCTGCCTCCGTCACTCAGCAGTGTTTAGTTTGCGTCTAACGCAGGAGTTTTGCTGAAACACAAAGAAAAATTCCGTCTGAAGTATCGCTCCATTCACGCTTTTCTTTTTTTTTTCCACCAGGAACTCGCTGATGATCATCACAGACGATTTATCACATTATTGTACAGTCAGAACATTATTATTGTGGACACGAGGTTGCGCCAATACACACAGACATTTTAACAAATGTAACAATGAGACAGTAAACTGGAGACTTTACAGGGTTCTCATGATGGAGAAGTTACATATCGACACTAATCCTGCTATGAAAATAGCAAAAACTGATTATGATTAATTATAAGAATGAATTTCTTGCTCATTTTCAGGTTTTGATTTAAATTTAATGACCTTAATGTAACAAAATCGTAGCTTTGTGAGTTAATCAGATTCTGGCTCCGCCCACTGCGCTGTGATTGGCTTACAATCTCTAGCTTGTTTCTCGAACAGAGTGAGATTTTAATGTCTCGCTGTTCTGTTTTTTGGGAGACGGATTGTTATCTCACCGAAGCGTCAGTAAAACCTGGTCGTAGCGATTCTCCGAGCTCTGCACATGCCACAAATGATCATCTTTATTTCCTGCAGATGGAGATGGCCGCGCGGGCGCGTCACTGATTTCATTCCTGCGTTAATGACTCTGTGCTCGTGTTTTGCTTGATTTGTTCCTCTCCTCGGGCAGTGATGTGTGATGCTGCGTTTCGGTTTCCTTGAATATGGCTCAGAAAATGATCTTTGTTTCCTTTTTTCTTTTTTTCTGTTTTTTTTTTTTTTAAGGGACGATTCTGAATATTTACATTTGTTCTAAAATCAATTCTGAAATCTATTTCTTTTCCGTATGTGCAGCCCATGATGATGATATTAATTGTTTATTGTGATCTGTTGTGTACCTGATTATCAGTGCGTGATTAGTAAATCTCCAGCGTCTGAATGAGATTATACAGATTATTATAAATTTAGGAAAAAATCTGCTCCAAATAAATTTGCCATTGTAAATCACGTGATTTCACGTGTCCTCATGTTACTGATAGAGGTGTAACAGAACCACTTTAAAGTGTTTTGTTTGTATTTTTCATGTTTCTAATGAAGCCTCTGTGATGTTTGGTTGCCATGGCGCCCGATGGGAAGCGGAGTCATGTTTCATCCAGTAGAAAAGCCGGTTATGTTTGTGTTACTGATTTCTGTACAATGTGTTCAACTGGAAACATGTTTTATATACTTTTCATTTTATTTTGCGTTACAGTTTTTCATGATGATGATGATGATGATGATGATGAAGCCTGTATCAGGACTGAACTGAAAAAATCACAAAACTCCCCAAAATCCCAGCAAAGATAACGAACAAACAGAAATCTACGCTCTGAAGGTCTTTAATAAAGATAATTGCTCAGATTATAGATGATGGATGTGTGAGATGTTTTCAGGGTCATGTGTTGATCAGACGTGAGGTTACGGACCGTTTGATGCCTTACAGCAGATCAGAGTGGATCAGGTTGGGGGGAAGAACACTAATGGTTTCTGAAATTCTGTCTGACTGAAATGAACCTTTTCTTTCGATTATAGTTTTAAAAAGATTGTATTATAGACGAGACAAATGTAGAAGTTTGTCATCAGTTTCCTTCTGTGTGAATTCTAGTTGTTTCTAAAAAAATTTAAGAAAAATAAAACATTTCATTAAAAACTGATTTTGTGTCATGATTTATGACTGGAAGAAATGACAGATTTATGTGATCTATTTACATCACTTTTATTTTCTTTATTTCTGGTTTATAATTTCCCCAGTAAAGTAGTAGATCAATCAGTCAATCTGTTTATTAATCTTGGTGTAATGAATGTGTCACGTTCTGCCTGGTTGTTAAATACATTAAGAGCATTTAAAATTTAATCTGCTATTTATTTTCTCTTTATGATAATAGATAAGTTTTATCTTATAAATATCAGGAGTTATTTATTTTTTTAAATCATTTTTATATACAGTATTTTTCTTGTATGCGTAAGTTAATAACCAATATAAAATCAGCTCGAAATCTCCCCGATAGGCGGCAGTAACGGCTTCGACACTTCATTAATTAGAGGAAGAAGAAGCGTGTTTACTTTTTTTTGCAAAGTTCTGCACAAAGTGTTCTGGAACTGAATCGTAATTCGAATTCATACTCGTTTTCATTTCGCTAACGGATTTATTATTATTATTATTATTATTATTATTATTATTATTGTTGTTGTTGTTGTTGTTATTTGCCTAAAACCAAGTTCCGCCTTTGCGCGGTGACGTTTAATGTAACGTAATGACGACGAAATTCCGCGACCCATGCCACAGTTCAATGAACGCTAATAACAGGTGTATGAGGATTAAACTAGGACTGGAAAATGAGTTATAAAGTTTATTCGCGTTAGTGAGTCGCCTTTATTTAGTTTTTGTTCTTTGTTTTTTTTAAACAACGTTGCGCTTTAAGGAGCTTTAAGAGAGCGCGCGCACACGCGGAGGATGAATGATGAGTACACGTGACACCGGGAGCAGCAGTGAGGATGAAAACACAGACAGGATTAAAGAGGCTGTGTGGAGTTTTGGAGCTGAAACACACAAGATGCATGAAGGTACCGGGTGCCATTATTAATGCACAGCAGCCAGGACTAAATCAGTAACCCTTCACCGTTATTACTTCAGAGATCTGAAACACAGCTGTGTAATTACGAGTCTGTGTGTTATGTTATGTAAGTGTTTGTGTATGAGTTCAGTGTGGTGTTTATTCCTGTACAGATGCAGGGAAGCACACACACAGTAAGAGGTAAAGACAAGACACACTGCCGCAGACATTTTATTTCAATACACTTTAAACAGTTTAATAAAGGTTCGATGTTGACAGAGTGAAAGTGTCTGAGCACGAGCACGACGGCAACGAGCTGAAAACCACCCCAGAGTTCCGCTCGCACATCGCCAAGAAGCTCGGAGCCATGCTGGACAGGTCTCTCTCTCACACACACACTCACACTCACACACACACTCACACACACACACACACACACACACACCGCTCGCACATCGCCAAGAAGCTCGGAGCCATGCTGGACAGGTCTCTCTCTCTCTCTCACACACACAATCACATTCACTCACACACACAGATCTTACTATCCTTATGAGGGCATTTAGTCATTATAAAGTGATATAAACACATTCCCTTCGAGAGACTCGAACACTGAGAGACACATTTTGATGTGCTTGTGTGTGTTGCAGTGAGATCTGTGAGGTGTTCAGCGAGACTCCGGACTGTAAACCTGCTCCGTGTAAAAACACACAGGATGAAGCTGATGATGGTGATTTAAAACCTTCTTGTATACTGTACTTATATAATGTGTGTGTGTGTGTGTGTGTGTGTGTGTGTGTGTGTGTGTGAGAGCAGCACTTATTTAAGACCTTTACACTTACCCTAATCGTTATGTGTATAATAACAGAATCTTCTAAATGTCCTCAGCTCATTAATCCTAATTATCTCTTCATTCTGGAGGTTTCCGACTTTTCTCCACATCACTTCCTGGTAACTGGAGGGAGGAGCCAAAGCAAGCCCCGCCTCCTAAACGCAGACCTGCACCCAGCTCCAGGTACCACACACACTATATTTACTGTGATGGTCTTTTTCCTTAGATTTCCTCACTTAATTGTTGCCGTAGCAACCACTGAGCGTTTCTGTCTCTCTTTGCCTGTCTGTCTTCCCACCTGTGTCTGTCTCTCTGTGTCCCCCGCACGCGCTCAGTGACAGTGACAGTGAGATGGAGTCGCGGCTGAGGGAAGCGGCCGTGTCCGTATCAGATCTGCTTCCTTCCTCCTCCACAGAGAGACGACAGGAGGACAGGAGGACGGACGCTGGAGCGAGGGATGAGGAGAGCGCTGAACCGAAGAAAAAGAAGAAGAAGAAAAGGAAATCTGTGATGGAGAGAGAGGAAGACGAGTCGTCAGGGCAGGAACAGAGCGCAGAGAACAACACGCTGCTGAAGAAGAAGAAGAAGAAGAAAGTGAACGAGGGAGTGAAAGAGTGAGAGAATGATTGAATGAGTGACTGGAAACGTATCACTTTCAGGTTGTGTTTAATATCAGCAGCAGTTCTATATTAACTTTAACTGCAGTTCTTGATTCATGCTTTTTTTTTTTTTTTTTTTTTAATATAAATAAATAATGCTTTGCTATAAAAATGAGAAAACTGGACTGATTCCAGATGAAAGGTTTATTATTACTTTTTATTTCAAAGATAAATTTTCACTTCCTTAAATCTCACCGATTTATTTATCTGTACGCAACATCGGCGTCATCAGTCTCACCAGCCAGACTTCGAGAATTCCCTCAGCTCTGTTACGTGTCATGAAGCCAAGGACCGCCTACTTTCACTTGGAGCGACGGCTGGACCAATCAGAAGCTTTCTCTTGGTTCATCAGCAAACACACAAACTCTCTTTGAGCACGAAGGACATTTATAGACGGGATTCTGTGAACATTTTCCAGTCTTGCTCCAAAAAAGCTCGTCGTTCAGCGTTTGTTTTCCGGCTGAAAGCTGAGAGCCAATCAGAGATGTAGCAGTGTGCGAGTGGTGCGTCTGAGGCTGATACCGAGTCATGAAATATGAACGTGAGCTCATGATGTCGAATATCGTCCAAACGCACGTAATGAAACACGAGGCTTGTTCACGTCCCGCGTCATGTTCCATCGTACTGGATTATTACGTTCGTTGCAACCTCTCTTGTGCCTCACACGTTTCATCCTCATAATGCTTTTGATCTGTTATTAAATGCAGCTGATCGTTTTTTAAATATTTAAAGTTTGAAATTTCTCTTATTTTATTCTGCAAATCTGCTTTCTTTTCTTGTTCCCTCGCTCCTGCTTCTCTTTCTGACGTCATGTGACCTGGAGCCAGCTAAGGCCTGTAAAACATGGAAGCTGCTAGCGTAAGCTGGTGTGGAGACGCAGGTGCGGAAACGTTCTCATAAACACGGCTAACAGAAAGAGTGATTCTTTTTCTTATACAATTTTAATTCATTTATACATCAAAATAATATTTACAGAAAAACAATTAGAAGTGTTTCACAATAATTACTGATATGAAGGGGGTCAGGTCCGGGGCTGCTGATTTTGACAAACAGTCGCTAACTTGATGACATCACACACTATTCATGTTTTAGCTGGCTAGCTACTTGACGTCAGAGAGCTAATTAGCTACCCAACGTTACGTTGCATTATTACCAACATTTTAATAAAGCAGCTTCTGAGATGAAAAGAAATGACCGTGATGATCAAGTTTGTGATTGGCTGATCAAATTGAACATAAGCTCCGCCCACACTGCCCCAGCAATGTGACTCCTGTGTAGACGGTTCTGATCCACACTCACGTTTATTACTTCTTTGGTGCATTTTAAACCTCGCAGTGTCTATCAGTGACATTAATAATCTCTGCGCGAGAGAGAGGCCTCAGAGACACAAAGGCAGCTTTGTCTTGTCAGGAAGGTTTTTACCTCCGTAATTGCTGAAATTATTTAAAAAAAAAAAAAAGTTCCCCCCATTTCTGAGGCTCTGATGGTACACTCCGCTGAGTGTGCTGCTGCTGCTGCTGCTACTGAGCGGTAGAGACCATCTGTGTGGGGATGTAGGGGCCGATGTCTCCAGGTGAGGAGGTGAGCAGGTGAGAGGTGTGGGTCTCGCTGGACTGGGTTTGAGGATAAAGATCCAGCGTGCTGGAGGACACTGAGGACCGGAGCACACGCGGTTCAGCTTCATTACACACACATTTATAACAGACTCCGGTTTGTTATACAGGATTATTATACAAAAACAGCTGCATTGTGGTTTGATGTATTGCAGAGATCGGTTATTGTAGATTTGTTATTAAATACTCGAGTGGTTAGTGTTCATTTAATTTACATTTCTAGCTTCTACAAAAAGAAACCTTTGAGTTTTTTTTCACCAGTTTAGGATTCTATTAAACCACTTTTCCTGCTTGTGAACTGGATTTTGTTTCTGCATTAATAATATTGATTTATTTTGCTTATTAATTCATGCTATTGAATGAAATGTTTTACAAACTAATTTTAAAGAGGTGATAAATTTTTATGCAATTATTTTACATCCAGTGCTTCTTTTTGATTGGTTCAGATTGAGAAAGGAAACCGTCATTCGCACAAACGCTGCTAACTTCAGCTTCTTTAGACGGCTTTTAATCTCAAACTTTTGGAACTTTTTCTAAACATCACAGAAAGTAAATGTAGGAATGCCGTGACTAACCAGACAAAAGAGGATACTGAAAATAAAAAACATATATTCTTTATAAACAAAAATTGGTAACATCAAGGGCTAAGATAATTAATGTTGATAACCAAAATTCTATAAATATAAAATATAATTTTAAAAACATAGCAAACAGCAATATTCCTGACATACGAAATTACCCAGTTTACAACGGTCACATGATTCAGCGGAATTAAAAAAGGTCTTTAATAATAATTCTATTTAAAAACATCTAAACTGTTCACTGGGCATGCGTCTGGCCTTTTTTATAATCTAATTTGGGATTTTTGTGTGGAAAGTCATATTTTCCTCAAGCAGCCCCTGTGTACGTGCGGCGTCTGCGCAGGGAAGGGTCAACGCAGGGAATACACTGGAGTAAGATATGAAATTAAACAGATCTCTTGATTAATTAGCGTTGGATTTGAGGTACAGTCAGTCTTTCTGTAAGAACAATATTAATTATTAGAGTAATCTAGGTTTGTATACCAGAGAGTGAGTTTATATGAGTGCTGTAATTTAGTTATAAACATATGGACTTGTTGTATAAATGTGTTATAACTTTTGCTTAATGTAGCTGTTTTTATTAATCTTTTTGTTCTAACAATTGTGTACAGTGTGTAACTATTAGCTGAGTGTGTAACTAAGGATTAGTGTGTGTGTGTGTGTGTGTGTGAGAGAGAGACCTGGTGCTGGAGAGCTGGACTGCAGGTGTAGTGACTCCTCCTGGATAGGGGTGCTTGTGTGTTCCTCAGGGTCCGAGCTCAGCGTCTGACACACACACACACACACACACACACACACAGTGATTGACCCATATTTATAATACACACTGCTCTCAGTATGGTCATGCTAATGCTAGTATGAAGCTAATCTGGGAGCCACCTGTCGGACCGTGGTGAGATTAGTGAGGGTTCCTATGCTGCTGCTGTCAGCGATGACCATCGCCTGGGACAGGAAGCTGGAGGAGGGATACGATGTCAGATCTGTCTTACTGTACACTGAAACACACACACATTTTTATCTTAGTGCTGTGAAAATGAATGATGTCATTACACACACACATGATGTCATCACTTACTGTGGCAGGGCACTGGTGCCATCGTGGCCATGAAAGGACTTGGAGTCATGTGACTTGGCAGCTGCTGTGTGATTTGCTGCTGGGGGGCTGCGTGGAGCTGCTGCTGGAAGGTGATTGGCTGGAGCGTGGTGAACCCGCCCCCTACGTTGTTGATGACAGGAACCGTCTGTGGCTGAGCAGACGTGAGACCTACAGGGTAGAGCAGAAGAAAACATCAGGCATAACTGGCACGCTGAGGTTCTCTAGAAAGTGTGTGTGTGTGTGTGTGTGTGTGTGTGTGTGTGTGTGTGTGTGTGCATACCTATGAGAAGAGACGAGTCTCCCAGGCTCATGACGCTGGGTAAGGAGGCCATGATGAGGCCTTGTGGCGAGCCGGAGTGTGTGTGAGACATGCCGTGGAGAGAGGTCAGGGTGCTGACGGGCGGCAGAGACCCTCCTCCTGATACCTGTCTCACACACGACAGGAAGTGTTCAAGGACGTGTCGCCAGTTCTATCAGGAGAACCCTGACTCTGTGATGTTAGCGAGAATAAAAGAGCATTTGATGAACAAAATCTCACCGGTTTGTGCTGATGTGCTTCCAGAAGCGTGTGACTCGGTTCCAGCTGGATCAGACCCGTCCCCAGGTGTCCTCCATCAGCTCTGTCTCCATTCCCAACACCCCGCACTGTCCCAATGCCCTCGCACAACACAGAGGAAGCGAACTTCAGACCTGAGAGAGAGAGAGAGAAGCGCATCAATTTTTCCAAAGTCCTAAATCACAATGATACACAATATTCAGCAAACAGAGTTAGCTACTAGTACGCACTATACCAATGTGCAGTTTAACATAGAGTTGTCATGGTGACTAGGAAACACCTGCTAGTGTACTGTTAGTACCGTTTGGGATCACTTATTTCACATTATATATATGTATGGATATGTATATGCGTATGTACACTGCTGGGCAAAAGGAACGAGGCAAAACCGATACTGCAGAACATGAAGCTTTAATGTCTCAACAGCAAATCACTGGGCAGGAAAATGAGCAGGAATGAAACAGATATATAAAGTAACTCGGTGTGGTGCAGCTTTTCCCTCGGTTCCCTTTAAATGCTGGAGGCTTGTGGGTAAACCTGCAGACGGCTTTTTACAGAAAGAAGAGTCCGTGCTGTTCCACTCGATGTTAAAGTCTTCAAACTGAAGAGATTTTGGAACATTTTGAACCTCCAGACGAGTTAGTTTCAATTTCATACCATTTAAACATTTCAATCTTTTCATGATTTCCTCTTTGCGCACCAGAAGACTATGTAAGTGAACGTCCCTGTTTCCAGCTTTTCCTCCCAACAGTTTCAGCAGCGAACAGCGACCAGCAGAAGAAGGCCGAGGCCTCAGGAGCACTTTTTTACTTCCTGTTCATTTTCTGCCCAGTGAAAAGTTTTGCCTCATTTTTTTGCCCAGGAGTGTATGTGTGTGTGTATGTATATATATATATATATATGTGTGTGTGTGTTACCTTGCGTGGGAGTGGGTGGGATGCTCTGCTCTGTCCCGGATGCTGATTGGCTGTTGTAAGGTGGGTCAAGTGCTAGTTTGTGGCGAAATGCTTCCTCTTTACGACGATTAGCAAACCAGTTATAAACGCGCACTTCTGTCACCAGGTTCGAACCCAAACCAGCCAGCTGTGATGGAGACACGCCCCTCTGCAAACACTCTGCTCTGAAACACACACATACACACTATCAGAGGCGTTTCAGGGCTTTTGCACCATACAAACACACACACAAACACACACACACACACACACACACACAAACACACACACACACACACATACACACACTCTGTGCATCCGCTCTCACCGGTTACACTCCTCCACCAGTCCCTCTCTCTCTTCCTTGCTTGGGTTTTTCTGACGCTCATAGGCCTGGAACAGGATCTGCTGTGACGCAGGGCCCCATTTAAACCGGTTTCTCCGCCCCTTCCTGTTTTCTTCACTTGGCTCCTCCCCCAGAACCATTCCCCGACTCGCATTGGTGAACTCTGCAGGGAAGACATCTCTGATAATGACACAGCTTTCAAACATCACAGCATAACGAATAGGTGTAACATATTAGAGTCTTAACATAGTGTTTTTAGTTTTATATTCTACATTGTGTATTAAAGTTACCATTGTGATTGCATTTTATTTACTCTATTTATTCTCTATAGCATAAGTTGTATATGTATTAATGAGTTTTAAGTACGTAATTAGAAAATAATTTATATATTGACGGCACAATATTAAGAATTATTATTAATAAATAAACATATATATATATATTTTATGTTCTATCAGCTTTTAACAATGTTAACTACATACTATATATATCATAAGTCATGTGTGTATCTGTGTATGATGTGTGTGTGTATGATGTGTGTGTATATAAGTGTGTGTGTGTATGATGTGTGTGTATGATGTTTGTATAAGTGTGTGTGATGTGTGTATGTGTGTGTATGATGTTTGTATAAGTGTGTGTATGTGTGTGTATGATGTTTGTATAAGTGTGTGTATGTGTGTGTATGATGTTTGTATAGGTGTGTGTATGTGTGTGTATGATGTGTGTGTATGATGTTTGTATAAGTGTGTGTGATGTGTGTATGATGTGTGTATAAGTGTGTATATGTGTGTGTATGATGTTTGTATAAGTGTGTGTATGTGTGTGTATGATGTTTGTATAGGTGTGTGTATGTGTGTGT
>JAQQZR010000039.1:25267570-25279195 GCA_030068235.1 Notoglanidium macrostoma | reverse complement strand
CCGATCTCTGCTACACCCCTGCTACACCTGTACACCCCTGTACACCTGTACACCCCTGCTACACCTGTACACCCCTGTACACCTGTACACCCCTGTACACCTGTACACCCCTGTACACCCCTGTACACCTGTACACCCCTGCTACACCCCTGTACACCTGTACACCCCTGCTACACCCCTGTACACCTGTACACCCCTGCTACACCTGCACACCCATGCTATACCCCTGCTACACCTGTACACCCCTGCTACACCTGTACACCCCTGCCACACCCTTGCTACACCTGGACATTCTGTAAGTTGTAATCTGGAAGCATGTCATTTTACATTACATGCATTGTGAACCACACTGCGGACCAGAGAACCATGGAGTTCAGTTTAATTTCAAAATTAGATTACACAAACATCAGTATAAAAACACATTCATTGTGTATATGAGGCTCTGAAAAATCAAACTCACTGAACCACCAGGTATTTAGATTAACTTTGAATTTGTATACATACACACACACACACACAGAAAAAAGTGGGTCACAGTGTCCGTGCTGCTGAATAAACACACCATTAATAGCACACACACACATTGACATTAAACCATGACACAAACTCACACACACACACTCACAGTGCTGCCTATGTGTACATGCTGTGTGAACATATAGATAGGTAAACACAATAATCATTAATATAGCTCCTTCCTCACACCTTACTTCGCAAAAGGTGTATCACATTCATGCGCACACACACACACACACACACACACACACACACACACACACACACACTCATGTTCACCTGTGTGTCTCCGTACGCCCTGTTTATCCGTTTCAAAGCGTCCAGTAAGGACTCGTGTAGACTTTTCCTAGTCTTCTCTCGTGTCTCCACTTCTGCCGGCTGTTGTTTTGCTTTTGGAGGTGATTTTCCTCGCTTTGCTCTCCCCCTCCTCCCTCTCTCTCTCACTCTCTCTCTCTGTGTGTCAGGCTGAACTTTGCCCCCGTCTCCCTCTATTCCGAGTTCGGGCCAGAGTGCAGAGTCTAACTGCGACCCTTTAAGTGGAAATAACGACATATCTCTCTCTCTCTCTCACACACACACACACACACACACACACACACACACACACACACACACACACACACACACACACACCTTCATGCTGCAACTTCAAACACTCCAGCTACCTAGTACTACATAAATAATAATATTCTACTGTGTAATTAAAAGCAGGAGGCAACAGCAAGCCAGCGAACAAAATTATATAAAAATGTAAGTAAATATTTACCAAGTCATCGTTTAGTGTCGTCATTGTTGTCATAGTCATTGTTCTCTCTACCCAGCATGTGCTACAGTCGACTTCAGTATTCAACACAGATTCTGAGAGGTGGTATTTACTGCTGGTAATTACGAACGATGGCCACTAGATGAATTATTTTCTACTTTTCATCAATTAAGGGTATATAAATAAGTCCATAAATGTAATAAAAATGTACATAGTAAATGTAAGTGTAAATAAGGCCACTAGGTGGTGTTTATAACTGACACTTAATAAGATGGCCACTAGGTGGTGTTTATCACTGGTAATTACTTAGACAGCCACTAGATGGTGTTTACATCAGGTAATTACACAGGACGGCACCTAGGAGGTGTTTCCCACTGTGAGATACTAACAATGATGTGTTTACTGCTAATAATTACAATCAGCACAAGATGGTGTTCCGCGCTGACAGTTGCTCACTAGGCGGTGTTTACTGCTGGTAGCTACTAACAATAGCCACTAGGTGATGTCTACCAATAGAAATTACTAATGATGGCCACTAAGGTTGTATTTATCACTGGTAGCTACTAAAGGTGGGCACCATCAGTAACATGTTTACCATCAGTAACTACTAACAATGGCCACTAGGTGGTGTTTACCATCAGTCGCTACTAATGATGGCCACTTGGCCACTGTGTGTGGGTGTGTTTACTGCTGGTGAATACTACAACTGACAGTTGCTCACTAGGCGGTGTTTACTGCTGGTAGCTACTAACGATAGCCACTAGGTGGTGTCTACCAATAGGAATTACTAATGATGGCCACTAAGGTTGTATTTACCACTGGTAGCTACTATCAGTGGGCACTAGGTGGTGTTTACCATCAATAACTACTAATGATGGCAACTAGGTGGTGTTTACCATCAGTCGCTACTAATGATAGCCACTAGGCCACTGTGTGTGGGTGTGTTTACTGCTGGTTGCTACTTATGATGCCAATAGGCAGTGTTTACTGCTGTTAATTACTATCAATGGCCACTAGGTGGTGTTTACCATCAGTTGCTACTAATGATGGCCACCAGGCAGTGTTTACAGCTGGTAACTACTAACAATAGCCACTAGGTGGTGTTTACCATGTGTAGCTGCTAATGATGGCCACTAGATGGCAGTTTGGAAGTTTAAATTGAGATCTTCATAAACATGGGATTGTAAAGCATTGGGTTTTGCTGTTATAACGCACTGTATTCCAGCTATTAGAGCAGCCCTTATGGTGTAGGCAGCATGTTTGTGCAGCATTAACACATTTAGAACATCTTATTTGGGCTGAGTAGTGTTGGCAATCTGATGATTCTGATCTAACATTTGATTTGCGACAAATTATTTATATATTTAACTTTAAATATTGCCACAGGATTTAATTTTTTTTAGTATTCTTGCTTCCTCATCTTAAAAAATATGCAATTTCTCTGCTTTTATAGTAAAGCTAAATTTGAATCGTTTATTTACCTTAAATCGCCATGCATGAACTTTTGTATGTGTGTTTGTTTGTTTGTTTGTGTCGTGTGAGAAAATAACATTTTTAATAAACAGTAACTGATCCACCGGTGAGCAATAAATCAAACAGCATTCAACTCCAAAAAGAAATAAAAAGTTTAATATATAACTATGTGTTTATTTACACTATATACATTGATAAGTTTCCCACAATACAAGACCCATATAAATTAAATATATTCAAAAGGCTTGCTGAAGTGCATATTTGGAATATTTTCAGTCCTGGTAGACTGTACTTTTGACCAACACATCAACAGGAGTGTGTGTGTGTGTGTGTGTGTGTGTGTTATCCGTACGAGAGCGTGATGAAGGGTGTGTGAAGCAGCCGTACCCCGTGGCTATCACATGGAAGTGGTGTGTTCAGCTCCACCGTGCTGCAGTGTAAGGCTAGGCCCAGCTCTACAGGAACCTGCAGGGGGCGCTCCGCCCTCCCGTCTCCACCCCGCGCCTCAGTGGGTCTTGCTTCCGAAGCCTGTAGTGTGTTTAGACCTCTGACCTGCTGGATCTCCATCACACTGTAGCCTCCATGCTTCCCTCTGAGAACCTGAAGAGCCCGGAAGAGGAAGAGCAGATCCACCCTGACCTCCAGCACACTGTCCTTCCACCACACACTGTACCTACCGAGAGACAGAATATTCCAGATGTAAAGGTTTCCTGAAGTCCAGGTTTAACAGTATCAGTATCAGTATCTCACCTCGTAGGAAGGTGGCGTTTCTCGAGCCAGGGCAGCAGCGGCTGGACGTTCAGCTGGTGTGGGTTGGAGATGTGAAGATGAACCTCGGCTCTCTGAATCGGGGCTGACCACACGTCTCCGCTCAGCACAAACTCGACCCTGGAGCCTTGAAAACACAAACATTTCATATAGTATTTAATAGAATCAGCCAGAATGGCTCACTGCGTTAACTGAAGCCTAAAACAAGGGGCTACTCATTTATTTAGAAGCACAGAGGGGGGTGTAAAAAATAATGTAACTTTTTTTTTATTTTACCTTATAATGTATTTACGTTCATTAGCTTTCAAAATAATACAGATTTTGAGAGGTTAAATATCATTCCATTACAAAATACACCGGCATAAACGGTCCTCAAGACTGATCCCCCCCCTCATCAGAGGGAGAAATGGTACAATCCGTCCCGCGTGCACTTTCATGGTTTAAAATTAAAAGTTTACGTAAAAGGCGGGAAATCGGTGTTGGTGCATTAGCAGTTATGCGCTGCACTGAACAGCAGCCCTGGGAGTTCTGTGGTTTTATGAAGGAAGTAAGGAGAGGATAGATAGATGAGAGGAAAGATATAATTAAATTACCAGGTGATTACTCTCTCCCTAACTGTCGCGGTGCGCTCACCTGCAGTGTCCCGGCCCTGGAGCCCTTTAACCCCTCCGCAGTGGTGGCCCAGCTGGCAGCACCTGTACACCCGCCTAATGAAGCGGTACAGCGGCTGCTCCGGGAAAACCAGGCGCTGTGGTCCATCCTTAGACATGGATAACACTTTCAGGCGGTACATGTGGCTCCAGTCTCCGGACAGTGAGGCCCGAGTGTCGGTGTCGCTCCACGGCGCAGTGAGCAGGCCGCACTGCCCCGCCTCAGCCTCAGGGGCCTCCGCCATCCGCCCGGGGAGCGACCGGCCCCTGACTCCCGCAAAAAGGCTCCCGAGAGCGAGGATAACTAGCGGTGTCATGGCAGAGAGAGAGAGAGAGAGAGAGAGAGAGAGAGCGAACTCCTAAACCTATAACTTTTTACAAGAAATCCGTGAAAGTAATCCAAGCGCTCCCTCAGACTTCTTCTTCTTCTTCTTCTTTTTCGCTACAGCTGTTTAACGCACAGCACATTGGTACAACTCTCTAAACGTCGCGAGCTCATTTGCATATTAATAGCGTGATTGCGCTCATTTGCGTATAAAAACGTGTTCCTGGAAGGAGGCAGGAAATAAAACCCACTTCATTAAATATCATAATATAGCGTTTAAGTTACTTATACATCTAGAAACTGATTCGAATAAAAAACCGTAAGAAAGTTTAAGGCGGTTTTAATTTTTTACTTTTTAACGGTTTTTAAACCTGAGGCGCCGCTCGCGCGCGCGCTCTGATTGGCCAGAGAGCTCGTGCACGTTTCAGCAGGGATGTTTGAATCCTGATTCTTTTCGAGTCGACTCCCGATTCCAGGTGTGCTGAAAACGATTCCACACGATTCTTAATCCCTTCTTAATAAGATCTTGTAAAATAATCAGTGTAATAACGATTGACAAGGAGCTTCACTAACCTAAGCTATCATTTATGATTGACAAATGTTTCGTTAACAACGGCCATTTTAGTGATTGTCTTTAGAGCCAAGGTGAATGGCTATTTAGATGCTTTAGCTTTGTTGTTGGTGTTTTATTGTAAGCCACTCTTTTCATTTTTACACTTTGTTTTCCAAAGAAAAATTCACCAAAGCTTCAGAGTCGACTCACGATTCTTATATCCTGGAATAAGTGAATCGACTCTCTTTGGAATCGACTCCGAGCCCTATAGCCAGTAGTTAAAGCTTTGTCAGGAGCAGGAAAGCAGCTAATGTGTTTAAAAGTCACAGTTTTTCTAAGTGCCTCAAAAAAAGAAAGTCTCTAAGAGGCTAATAACCAAACAACATAAACCTCAAATTCACCATAACAAGAAGTTAACAGTAAGTGAGATTAGTCACTGCTGAAAGGGTTTAAAAACTAAAAGAAATCCGGCACAATGACAAAAGAGTGTATGTGCGGAGTGCAATGTGAGTTCTTCCCCCAGCCTGGGCAGGTTTTTTGTGGCTCTTAGGTGCCCATTTACACCCCGTGGAGGTTTTTAATGCTCCTGCATAATGAGGCCCTTCAGTGAACAGCTTAATGCGGCCTATTCCTATTTACAACCCCCTAATGAGCCCTAATTACACTGCATGAGCACCATCACCAACACAACACTCATTTGCAAATGAAATGACACCAGCTGAGAGAGCATAAAACTTTCTTTTTCTGACCCCGAGCACAATTAATAGCAGGCCGAGCAGGTCCCTGGGTCTGTGGGGCCAGACGCGAGAGAGTTCCAATTGGAATTGTTTTACCTCCACACTACAACACACACACACACACACACACACACACACACACACTGTGAAGGAAACGTGTTGCATTTCAGTGCATCAAATCATGTCTACATTAGCGGAGTCATTCACAAATGTTATCATCTCCTGGACACCAACTCTTGGTCTTTTAGGTGAACACTGAGAGCTGATTCATGTATAAATGAGCTATTTTGCTTGATTTCTTTTATATGTTATTAATCATTTAAGGTCAAGGCCTGGCTGATGACCCTACACACACAAACAAACATACACACATATCCCATACAGCATGCTAGTTCTCTTATGTTCAATCTCACTTGGGTGCAATTTTCTGATGCGCCATTTTCTATGTGCAATCTATACGCAATTAATGCACAATTCCTGATTTCTCTTACTCTTACGTGCAATTTTTCTGATGCAAATGTTCAATTTACTACTGCTTTTGTGTCAATGTTGGTCACTCCATTGTGTACCTTGAGTGTACGTCTGTATTTTTATTATACTTTATTCTTTATCCTACTTTATTGTTTAAAATTTTTGCTGCTCTTCGTTTCTGTCCACTTTCTGCCGTGGCAATGCAAATTTCCCACTTGTGGGACTAATAAAGGTTTATCTTATCTTATCTTATTTTCAGTAACAAATTAAAATGCTTCCACGCAAACCTTTTTTCTCACCGAGCCGTCCCGTGTGTGAGTAATGACCCGTGTGTGCGACTCTTAAAAAGTTTCATTAAACAATTTCAGACAATGCCATCAAAACTGGTCAAAATACTACTAACTCCCTTGTGCTTAATAACCCTCAAAAGAGACCAAATTCTCAGACGGTTAGTGAGTTAATGCGAGTTATTTTTATAGACTTTAAAATTTTAATCACAAGTACTACTGATAACATTATCATAATAATGTAGACAATCTGTACTTTCGATCCATCAGCACTAAAAGTGAGTGCCACTTTATATCAGAGTCGACTCTTTACTTTTATCTACTTTTTTTTATTACCTGTCCAAGTCAAAATCATTTACACACGTTAGCAGCAATCCGACAGGTTGCTAACTCCAGGGTCTGATCTGGAAGTTTCCTGTTTTTCCCCTTGAGAGGGTTTGCTGGTTCAAAACCTGGAAATGAAGCTTAAGAGTGGCTGAGGGGCGGGGCTGGGGTTAATGCATCACCATGACGACAACAACTCCAGCTACTCAGGTTATTTATATGACCACTAATAAAATCAGATGAGAGCAATGAAATGTTAATTAACAGGGAAAGCACAGAGACAAACTGAAGTGGAGCTACGCTGGGCCACGTCTCCGATTAACTCCCATAACCCCTAAACTTGTCTTAAAGCAGGACGCTTCTTTAAAAATTGTCCACGTTGGTGGAAAAGAGAAATAATTACATGTACATTAATTGGGGAAAATAAAAATAAATAAATAGCTACAGCACTTTAGTACATGAGTGAACATGAATTCATCAAAAACACTTCATTTTGTACTACAAATATTACTTTTATTCATCATTTATTACAAATTAGCTTTAAAATAATAATATAGTTTTACACTCTCAGGAAAATAGGGGTAGAACGCTGTACTTTTCTTTCTTGCTGAGGTGGTTAATCTTATCCCAAGTACCTTTAGTGTTTATCTTTCACCTGGAAATGTGGACCTTTAAATATTTAAGCTACATGACAGTTCTGGGGGAAAAGTACTAAAGGTACTACAGGTGTATGCCTGGGAATACCACTCCAGTGACAAAAGGTACGGTTTAATACCCTTCTTTTTGCTTTGTTTTAGCAGGAGATGCACACTTCACAAAAAACAAGAAAAAGACAAAAAAAAAAAAAATCAAATAACCATAAGAATGTTGGAATGTTAGCTATTTGTTGAGGTATGTAACTCATAACATCTCCACTCGGT
This sequence comes from Notoglanidium macrostoma, assembly GCA_030068235.1. NCBI lineage: Eukaryota > Metazoa > Chordata > Actinopteri > Siluriformes > Auchenoglanididae > Notoglanidium > Notoglanidium macrostoma. The sequence goes on along the minus strand of JAQQZR010000039.1, from coordinate 25,271,408 downwards.
GTACAGTAGGGAGTGAATTTAGAGTAGTGCAAAGGAAACTTTACTTTTACATTGTGCACAAACACTGGGGTGCTAGTTTATTAGTTCCTGTACATAGCTAATTCACAGAACCTCTGTGTAAACGCCATTAAAAATCATTGGTGTGTGTGTGTGTGTGTGTGTGTGTGTGTGTGTGTGTGTGTGTGAGAGAGACAGGGAGAGAGACAGAGCGAGGGAGAGAGTCTGTAGCTCAGAGCAGGTTGATGCCATGTTTGAGTAAGCGATGGCGAGCTTTACTCGGCAGAGAGAAGGCACTGTCCTGGCCGTTCGGTATCCCAGAATTCCTTGTGGGCGCCCCCTGCTGGATGAAGAAGGTCTCCTGCGCCGCAGTGCGAGTAGCGTATAGAGCACAGCCAGCGCTCCTGCAATACACACACTTCAACTCACAGCATAACTAACACACACACACACACACACACACACACGTACACAAGAGCACACACACACACACACACACACATGCGCGCACATACCTGATAATGGCTTCTTGCAGCGTGTCCTTGTGTGAGAAGTGCGAGTGCAGCAGAGCGGTGGCTTTCACAATTGGGCGATCCTGAGGTCCTGTAGAATGGCTACACACATTCGCTAGAACACACACACACACACACACATATGCAAAAAGTTTAGTTTTTTGTTCATCATTCTCAAAACCGGCCACAAACTCCCCACCCAGACTAGCTACTATTGGCAGTTTCATTTGATGTTTGTGTGTGTGTGTGTGTGTGACTCACTGGTGAGTGTGTTCTGGATGCGGTCGTAGTGGGCGAAAGTGTACGGCGCTGCAGGGATCTCGGACACAGCTGGGATAGACCTCAGATGAGCTTCAAGTCCGTTCAGAGACGCCAAACTGCTGTGGTACTACACACACACACACACACACACACACACACACACACACACACACACACACACACACCAAAACAGCGTCACACAGTCTCACAGGCTGAGCACCAAACCATACACTACTGAATACAATAGTATGCACTCTATGATGTCTTGTACGCATCTGGTTGTCATGGTAACTGGGAACTGGTTCTGGAAATGCTTAGGTACTTCAGGTGGTATGATATACAGTGTGGCAGTATAGTGGTCTGGGATGCAGCCATTATTCTCTCACATTCTCTCTCACACACACACACACACACACACACACACACACACACACACACACACACACACACACACACAGAGCTCACCACATCCTGTTTGGCGTTAGGATGTGTGTCGAAGCCCGGTTCCACCAGCAGTATGAGTACAAGCCCTCTGACCCGGTGCTCATACAGCAGCATGGGCTCGAGAGCCATGTCGTACGCCTCACACACCCTCACACAATCCTCCTTTCTGTTGCTCCTCCTCTCTCTGATGCCATTAGCGTGCCCCGCCCTTTCACCCTTCTCATCCTCACTGCTGCTGTGGTTCCGATTCCCCGCGCTGACATCATCAACCTGCTCCTGCTCGCCGTCTTCACCTTTACAGAGTGCTGAACCCTCAAACAGAAGCATCTCATTGGCCATGGCATGGTCATGTGACTCAGCATCGTCTTCTTCTCCTGGCTGGCTCGCCACGATAGAGCAAAACGGCATGCTCGCTAATGAGGGACACAAGCTGAAGCTTGCGTCATCAGATAGGGAGGAGTCAGGGGAAGACATCAGCATCTGATTGGATGATGGGTCAGTGATTGGAGTGTCAGAGAGAGTGCGAGAAAGGAGGCGGGGCTTCACTGGACGTTCAGGAGATTCAGACCTGAGGTTAAATAAACATCATTTTTAAATATTTAATAATTAATACAATGGTATGTGTTTATAACGTCCTTGTACCTGCAGGATGCAGTGTTGTCCACTAGAGGGCGGCGGAGTGTGTGCAGCTCAGAAGGTGTCAGAAACACTGATGTTGTGGTTGGGCTAGAATGGGGTGTGGCCAGTAATGAGCTCCTCCCACTGGCTGGCTTACTCTGTTCCTGAAATAGGAGGCAGGGCTTATTGAACAATGGTTCAACCTGCTATTTCAATTACATCATTTAGCTAGCTACATTATAGCGAGCTATTACACAAACATCACAAGTAAAGTACAGATATATAAAACTCGCAGACGATTAACCAACGGGAGGTGGACAAAAACCTGATGAAACTCAGAAGACTTATTAAGTAGCTGTATGAGCTGTAGTGGAAGCGGAGTTTACCTGTAAGCTGTACGTCTCCGTTTCATGCACCATCACCTTCATCGTCAGCTCTGGAGTCATCTGTGTGCTCACCATTCTGCACACACACACACACACACACACACTTACTTCTCTTTACTCTATACTGATGTAATGTTTATAAAAACCTTTAAACATCTGTTTCACCTATTTGTGTTCATTTCTTAACATTTAATTGAAATGTGCTCTATTTAAAATAATATGCTGATTGGTGGCAATCACAGTGGTGCATTTTGGTGTATTGTTTGTAACCACAGAAACGTTGCCATAGACATGGCATAAGTGGGCAATTACTTGCCTGCAGCCTGCAGATCAGAATGAACATCTCTTTTTTCTAATATGCTTCGAGTTACGGCAATGAGTAGTGTGAATAAATCTCCAGTGTGGGGAACATGGAGAAGGGAATACAGAGTTGGGAATACGAAATAGGGAATATGGAATAGGGAATACGGAGTTGGGAATACAGAGTAGGGAATACAGAGTAGGGAATATGGAATAGGGAATACGGAATAGGGAATACGGAGTAGGGACTACAGAATAGAGACTACAGAATAGGGAATACGGAGTAGGGAATACAGAGTAGGGAATACGGAGTAGGGAATACGGAGTAGGGAATACGGAAACACTGAACACGGTGTACTGTAAATTGGCCTGAAGCTGTTGTGTGTAATGGAACACCGAGTGTGTAAAACTGATTTCCGAACCTGCCACAGTGGAGGATACAGCCTGCTAACACCAGGGGGCAGCGCTGACATGCCTGCAGGATCAGAGCAGCTTTCAGCAACAACAACGGGTCAATCTGAGAGAGAGAAAGCGAAAAAGAGAGTTTATTTAGGTTATAAATATTACAGCTCACACATACAGGGCACTAAATACTATACGTGTTTAATCTTTTACCTATTTGTCCTTTCTAGTTTCTACTTATGTACTTATTTGTTTGATTCTCATTTGCTGATTACAACTGCATTAGTAAAGTGTATTATTGTTATTATTTTTGATCTTCGTGTATGTTTGGCAGGTACGTGTGTGTAGTCGACGGTTGTGAGGCAGGTGAAGATGTGTTGGAGCTCAGTAGCGCCGCCCTGCAGGTGGGAGAGATAGCGAGCCCAGTGTACAGCCAGTTCCTCCTTGGTGAGGAGCTACAGCAGGAAGCAGGAGCACAGAGCCACTGAGCAGTCAGACACACTGCAGCACAACAGAACCATCTTACAACAGAACAGGGCGGGGCTAACCACAATGAGGCGGGGCTTATTTACACTCTTTAAAAAGTGAGGAGTGATGGTCATTTGATAAGGGATGAGTGTCTGTACCTGATAGCTGCGACGCACCGAGCCATTATAGAAACAGAACAGATCAATCATCCTATCCAGAAAATCACACACACTAACATCTGGGAGGTCACTTACACAGCTCAGAGCCTGAGAGAGAGAGGGGGAAAGAGAGAGAAAGGGGGGGGGGGAGGGGGAGAGAGAGAGAGGGGGAGAGACAGAGAGAGAGAGGGAGGGAGAGAAAGGGAGAGAGGGAGAGACAGACAGGGAGGGGGGGAGAGAGAAGCAGAGAGAAGGAGAGAGAGGGGGAGACAAAGGGAGAGAGAGGACGCAA
>JAQQZR010000039.1:25251182-25267470 GCA_030068235.1 Notoglanidium macrostoma | reverse complement strand
AGGGGGGGAGAGAGAAGCAGAGAGAAGGAGAGAGAGGGGGAGAGAAAGGGAGAGAGAGGACGAGAGAGAGGGTGGGAGAGAGGGAGAGACAGACAGGGAGGGGGGAGAGAGAGGCATAGAGAAGGAGAGAGAGAGGAAGAGAGAGAGAGAGAGAGGGAGGGACAGGCAGGGGTGTATTATTAACTATTATTAACTAGCATTAAATGTGGTCTCACACACACACACACACCCAGAGGAAGTCGTCTCTCATGCAGATGGCATATTTGCTCCTGCGCATACGGAGCAGACGGACAGGAGACCCTGAAATCTCTGACACACAGCGACTCACACCGGCCAGCTGACCACACACCAACTCCTGCAGATCCAACGGAGTCTGTAACACACACACACACACACACACACACACACACACACACACACACACACACACACACACACACACACATTTAATGGGTGAGTTGTATGAGCAGACAGACAGACAGACAGACAGACAGTTCTTACATGTTCAGGGTAGTAGTAGCAGATGCCGGCGCGGGTCAGATCGCCCTCCTCCCGAACTTTAGAGCGATCATACAGGAAGAAGCAACTGCAGCTGAAAACATCGCAACACACATATTATTATAATTTTTAGAAAATATCAATAATATAATTATTATTAACGTCCATTAATGTGTTCATTCTAAATTTCCATTGTAGCTCCAAGTGCTGTCACTGAACGCTCTCCCTCCCTCTCTCCCTCCCCTGATGTGTGTGATCTCACCGTGAGCTCTCGCCGTGTCGCGTCTCAGCCATCAGCACCGAGTGACTCAGGGACACGCTGCGGATTAAAGCCGGCCTTTATCAGAGACGCTCCATCCTCCGTCCGTCCCCGAGCGGAGCCGAGACACTGCAGACAGACAAAACAATATTAAGAAAATAAGTAAACAAACAAATAAATAATAGCAGGTACATTTATAATTTATGCAGCTGATTATCAGAAATTGAGTTTTTGTATGTATTATTTACATTGCCTGGCTATTTTAAATTTATTTATACTTATTAATGCATCTATATGATGTTTTATGCTGAATGTACGGCAATTAAATTAAATACTTTTATAAATTATTTAAATCATAAATACTATGTAAAGCCTAATTTACAAAACGTAACAAATCAAAATCCTTTTTGTTGAAAACCTGAATGCTTTGAAAACATGCTCTGAAAAGAATAACTGTTTGTTTAATAAAGTCATGTAAAGTATATGAGTCACTTTATAATAATCAGCTTCCTTTCATTCATCCAGGGAAAAGCATTATTTCTCCTATCCGCTTTACGCCGAGCCCGCTGCCTGCGCTCTGATTGGCTACCTGGTGCCTCTCAGAAAACCCCAACGAATCCAGGGCAAGAATGCGCAGAAAGCGGCGTGTTAACAACCAATCACAGTGGATAAGGCGGGATTTGTCTGAATATGGGTGGGGACAGAAAAACTGCACGGCTGTGAGACGTTATAATTAAAATTTCGATTCGTTAAAACCGAATTAGACATTCCTCAGTTGTTCGCTGAACTTTTTGAACTCAGACTGCGAAGTTTTACGTTTCTTTAAGATACTGGAATGTCAGTATTTTAGCATGAAAAGAGGAATCTTGGTTCCTCAGAAGTTAGCAAACTCCGCTAACATAAAGTTAAAGTTATGCTAATCGCATGACGCATATTTTGGCATTTAAGTCATATTAAATGCGCGATTGTCAACTTTTCTGTTGTTTATATCAGCTGGTATTAAACTCACCTGTTAATCCAGACTCAGATCAGTGCTTCTGTGTGATCATCGTGTTCAAAATCAAGATTTAACATAAAACAAATTAACGTGACACTTCCTTCCGCGCGCTCGCGCTCTCTGTGCTTTGCTTCAGATAAAAATCTTCCTAAAAGTCTGGAATGCTGGTCACAAGAAAGTGTCATGTGAGCGCGGCTCTGGCCAAAACCCCCACATACTCGCCTACTAAATAGTGTGAGAAGCTGTAGGCCACTTACGCATGCGCACTACTTCAGGATACTATCTAGGACGCTAGTATGCGCGCGGCGAAAGTAGGAAATACGGCACACACAGAGGGACAAACTCGATCAGGAATATCGTTGTGTAAACTTATTTCCACACGTACAGTACACAAGCGTGAAATGTGTGCATTCTACACTTACTTCACAACTTATAAAAACAAACAAAAAGGACAAAAGACACTTTAGAAATTAAGGATTATATATTTATTTATTTATTTACGTTCACACAGTGGTCCTGTGTTCATGAGCAAGAGGTCAGAGACGGTTTAAACGCATTGATACGTAAACTGACGTAATGGAGAATGGTCCAGGAGTTGAGAGGGGAGGATGAGGAAGCCCTCTGGTCCGGCCTGATGGGAAATCGTGCATCTTTCACTCGTGACCCTCGTATCCGTCAGGAAGAGGGTTCACGTGGGAGTTGTGGAAGAGGGTCTTGTTCCCCTCGCCCCATGGGAAACGCTGTGGAGCGGGAAAACCAGAAATAAAGTCATTACAGCAGAGATAAATGAACGAGAGTGACACTGCATACACTCTTTACCTGCACATCTTCAGAGAAAGGAACCAGAACCGAAATCATGAAATCCAAAACAAATGGTTCAACATTACATCTCCAAAAATAAACCATTTAATCTAAAGTTATATCACTATATGTTTCTGTGGTGACCGGTGATGGGGATATGATGGAATATCAAGATTGTGATTAATGATGTCACGGTGCAGTGTTCTGGAATATTCTGTTTTTTTGTTGTTGTTTTTTTTAAGCAAGCAATAATTGTTTTCCTCATTCTCAGTGTAAATTTATCATCGGATGAATTTGTCCAATGCAACATGACCGCTCTTTGGGTAAAACAAACAAAAAAAAAAATCTGTTGGGAAACAAGCATCGTGATGCATATGGTGTCTCGGAGAAACGTCTTGAAAATACTGTGGTATGATCTTTCCATCATCTCGCCTCATTCTTGTGACGACTTCAAGTTTATTTTTGCCCTCATTCATTATCAGTTGAGGCTCCTGACTGATCGGAGGCACGGACACTCCTATTAATGTGCAAAATATTAACATCAGCTTACAGAAAATCCAAATCCAGTTATGTGGAGCGTGTGCTGTACACACATCTGTGAATGACATAGCTATAGAGATGATAATGTATTAGAAGGAGCGCATTAATATAAAGCTGCGCTGCTGTCAGAGCCGCTGTTACAGAGAATTAATCACCACTTTCTGACCAATCAGAGTGCAGCACTGTCATGCACGCCGTGGTGTTAATGGAGATGTCAGGGCCAGGTGGCGTTTGTACTATTTTTGGACAGCTCTCATGTGTATCATGTGACTTTTTTTTTTTTTTTTTTAATCACCTTGCTGCGGATGCGGAGGTGTGTGTAGGGGATGAACTCGGGCTGATCGTGGCTGTGGTGCTGAGCCTTCAGGAAAGTGTTCAGCATACACACACCGACTCCCGGCAGAGCCACCAAAAAGCTCAGCAGCTTCCAGGTCTTTGCTAGAAGACGTAATGAGAAGATTAGTGTGAGATCAGTGAGAACCAATCAGCTTTCACCGCTCACTTTACTCTTCACTACAGGAAGTGACATAAAATACATCATACAAACAGAGCGCGAGACACAGGGGGCTAGTTACTTACAGAAAAGAGACTATTTCATTACTAAAAAAGTAAAGTTGAAGTTACAGACTAACATTATAGTAATTAAAACAAGTCATATAGCTGACCATGTGTAATGTAAATATATATATTAAAAAAAAGCCTGCTGCTGCACGCGCTTTTAACTGCCTAACAAACTAGCATGAACGCATAAGCTATAACTATTTAATAAAACAGTTACTAAGACATGAATCGTGCCCTAAAATGTATGAAATATATCAAAAATATGATCTGTATCAAATTATATATACACAAAATCAGTAGTACAGTTAGTCGACATGAAAATTAGCATTAGCTCCAACAAGGTCACGTTCTACAGAACACAGTTAAGCCAGTATTTTTTATATATATTTTTAAGTATTCTATCTTTCTTTAAAAAACTAAAAGCTTATTTATTAATTTTACCCCCTTGGTCTCCATGAGCTGCCGCGGCTGACAGCTGCCGTGTCTGAACCGCAGAGCGCACCAGAGTCTGAGAGAAACGTCCCAGCGCCGCCATTTCGCTTTACCACTGACACACAGGAAAACGGAAACGGAAGTTGCTTTAATAATACGCGGTGTGGTTTATTGAATATGCTTTACCTACCCGTTTTCCGACAACGCTGTGAGTGGCTACAACGATCAGATCACATGCTCAGCGATTGGATAATGCCGTACGCACGCGCAGGGATTGCTGAGTATTATCCAATCGTAGCGAGGGAAAAGGTGCGGTTCATCTAAATACAGGTGGAAAAAACATACATAACATAAATAAAAATATAAAAATAAATGTCCACAGATGAGAAATTGCTTCCATTATTTTTGACTTATTTATTGTTGAGATTGTTTAAACATAATACATAAAATCAGAGCAAGTGAGTAATTTATTTATTTATTTTGTTTAAATAACTTTCCTACCTCTTTTACACAATTCTTTTGTAATATATTGTAACATTTATTTCCTCGGTCCTGGACACACAGAGAGACAGACATGACACACAGAGAGACAGCACACAGAGAGACAGACATGACACACAGAGAGACAGCACACAGAGAGACAGACAGGACCCAGAGGGACAGACATGACACACAGAGAGACAGACAGGACAGAGAGAAAGAGACAGGACACAGAGAGACAGGACACATGGAGAGACAGGACAGAGAGAGAAAGAGAGACAGGACACACAGACAGACAGGATAGGACACAGAGAGACAGACAGGACACACAGAGAGACAAACAGGACAGAGAGAGAGACAGGACACAGAGAGACAGGACACACAGACAGACAGGACAGAGAGAGAAAGAGAGACAGGACACACAGACAGACAGGATAGGACACACAGAGAGACAGAACACACAGACAGACAGGACAGAGAGAGAAAGAGAGACAGGAAACACAGACAAACAGGATAGGACACACAGAGAGACAAACAGGACAGAGAGAGACAGGACACACAGAGACAGGACACACAGAGAGACAGACAAGACAGAGAGAGAGACAGGACACAGAGAGACAGGACACACAGAGAGACAGGACACACAGAGAGACAGGACACACAGACAGACAGGACAGAGAGAGAGACAGGACACACAGACAGACAGGATAGGACACAGAGAGACAGACAGGACACAGAGAGAGAGACATGACACAGAGAGACAGAACACACAGACAGACAGGACACACAGACAAACAGGACAGAGAGAGAGACAGGACACACAGACAGACAGGACAGGATGGTTTGTAAACTGTAACATTTACTAAAAAATATCCTTTTGTTTTTTTGTTGAGTTTATGTCATTCGTTGGGTCTAAGCTGTATTTTTTGTGCTGTTATTGTTACTTTATTTACATACTTAACAACATTCATTAATGTACTTTGACCCAACGTGAATCCAAATAAAACATTCTATATAAGCCATGTTATAAATACACGGGAATGGATTGTTGTTGTGCACATACACACATATATAACACCATGTGTATTCATGTTTTATTCCTGAAATCATAACAAATTAAGCCTGACATAAATTAACATGCTTTTTTATGGACAGATGATCAGATGAGAGTCTGGAGAAATTCTGCATTCTGTGTTGATCTACAGGTTAATATTCAACACGCCTGAGTTGCCCACATTCAACCTCTGTGTTCAGTGCGGTTACTGACCTGAACATCATAAACACGCCGTGATTTCTTGAGGGATTTTGTCCTGTTTTCGTTGATTACAGAAGGTGGAGAAGCTCAGAGACACTTTCCCGTGCCGTGGTGAGCTGGTGAGGATTCTCCTGATGATCAATTTCTTTTAAAATACACACTGATAAACTATTTTATATAGTCATAATAATAATAATAAATAAAATATTTCTTTGTTTTTTTACATTTTAGTTTCTACAGTAAAGATTCTAAATAAAAGCTTATTACTTCAACCTTAATAAAATAATGGTCATGAATATTAGCGAATTTTTTATCAAAGTTAACAACTGAGACCTAATAAAGTAACTCTAAAATGTGTTTTTAGTTCATATTGTCTGTATGTATATAGCTAGTAATAAAAAACAACTTACCCCAAATCCTCTAAATACAAAACTTTAAATATTGTGTAAATTAGCATAATAAAGATTCCCATTACTCAGCTACATTAAATGTTAACAATATCCTACATTATATCTGATTATTATTAAAATTATTATATCACAGCGCTGCTGAGTTCTGCACTCTGATTGGTCAGAAGGTGTTGGTCAGCACATCACAGCTTTATGTTAATGCACTCGTGCTAATACGTCATCGTTTCCATGGTAACAGCTCATTCACAGGGACGTTGCACGCTCCACAAACGGATTTACGGAAGGAGTCTCCAGTGTGAGCGCTGTGTAACAGTCGGAGGTAAAGCTGGAACATCTTCAGGACGGAGGAGCCCACACTGCACTGCGCTCTCTCAGGAACATGACATGCTGCCATTTTACTGTCTTAGCAGGTTGTAATTGTTAGCAGGCTGCTGTGCTAAAGAGGAATAAAACACTTGGGAATGTGCTGTTATAGGAAAACAATCAACTTTATTTTACCACAACAGCATGATGCACACAGTGTTTATTACTTATTAATGTTAATGTGTGCTTCATGTGCGTCCCTTTCCTCACTGCACAGGAATGGAGTCGATGCAGTATGACCGCTTCACCTCCTCAGAGTCAGAAAGCGTTGAGCGGCGTCGAAATCACGCGCCTTCATCCACACCGAGTGAGTTACGACTTCATTGTAGTTTACAGCTAGCTGACTGTGGCTAACGCGCTACCTGAGCTGGCTACTCTTTTATTTGTACAATAAAACCTAATTCTAGTTAATTAACTAAAATACTAGCAAACATTTAGGACTTTTTATTTATTAGCTAGCTACTGCCAGAAGGATAACTTTAATGTCAGCTATTACTTAATGGGAGTTAGTTAGCTAATAGCGCACTAGCTGAATAGGGTTAGCTAATTGTGTAATTAGCACTAATATTTAATGCTACACACATTTTAACTGACTTCTGTTCAGTATTTTTAGCAAAGCATGTAAATGCAAATGCTAATTAAAAACGTGCATTTGTACAACCCCGTGTCATGCTAATTAAACACATTGTTTTATGCTAAGCATATTGTAAGGTAATTCAATTCAGTATTTTATGCTAAACACAAGTCATGCTAATAAAAATTATTTAATGCCAAGCTTGTTATTTTTTTATAAACCCTGATTTCTATGCTTATTAATCCCAGCATTTTATGCTAATCACAGTTTTTGCATACAGTACATATGGAGCTAGTTTGTTTACTATAATCATTTTTGCCTTTTGGTTTATTAAAATTCTGCTTTATGGCATGTTTTATGTCTCTGTTTTGTAGTTACACTTTATGATTAAGGACATCTCTTATTAAAATAAATGATTTGAGATCATTTAAAATCTAATTTCGCGATCGATTTCCAGAAATCAAGGCAGGCCTTTATAGTAGTTAAATAACTGGTCGTTTTCTTCTGTTTCAGACCAACTGAACCGTTGGGTTTATATCGTGCTTGGCGTGCTGACTCTCTTCCTGCTCCTGCTGACCCTCTCAGTGGGAATTAAAAGTACGTCACACAATTTCACTCTTATCAACTGAAAAGTATGGAACGTTCTCTTGCTAGTTAAATGTCACAAAAAGAAAATAAGAAATGTTTTAAATGTTTTAATGATGCACCAGACGCAGGTTTCTCGCTGTGGTGGTGGTGTTGAGGCCAAAGCAGATTTTTGTTTCAATTCTTTCTGTAATTAAATCACAGAGGTTTGTTACTGTTATAATAAAGCTGTAGTGTAATATGTGTTTTTTTTTTTTTTATATATATATAAAAGTCACGCAGGTGAACCAGCAGGTGTTGGACATCTTCTCCTCCCTGGAGACAGTCAGAACCTCCATTAAAGCTGCTCAAACGGGTGAACAAGCCAATCACACATTCATTCTTAGTACTTTTTCATTTTTCCCAAATTTTTTATACCCAATTAAGTCATGGCCAATCCCCACCCCTCAGCCAGCTCTCTCCTAGCACACGACAGCCTTCAGCTATTACAATCCCCACTATCCACCCACTTCCGCATGCATGAGCTCACAGATGCCTATGATTGGCTCGTGTCACTGTGACTGACAGAGCAGAGAGAGAGTAAGCCCCTCCCACCTCGAGAGCACAGCCAATTTTTTGTCGTTCCAATGAGAGGCAGTATTAGCTTTGCATTAGCTTCTAAAGCTAACTAGTTAAACAAATTAAATGTCAATCATTACATAAAGTTGAACTTGCAGAACTTCTGACACCACGCGAGTGCAGCCGAGCTGAAATGAACAGCGTGATGCGCTGAGGCGACGCCTCCGATTCTCACTCACCATCATTATACTGTAGGTCTGTTTCTGATTGTTTATGTCTGGGTAATTATAATGATCTCTCTTGCAGATTATAGTTCACATAATGAACCTGCAGTGCCACTTCCTGTGAGAGGTGAGGCTTTGATTTTCTGGATGTCAGTCATTCATTCTGTCTGTCTATCACATCACCTCTGTTGTTTGTACACTCATATAACATGTGTTTGTGCAGGTTCCTGTGAGAGTCACTGGGTCTTTTACAAAAATAAGTGTTATTACACGTCTATTCAGATGCTGAGCTGGCACAAAGCGGAGGAGGAGTGCATCCTGCGAAGGGCTCACCTGCTGGTGGTGAACGACCGTGAAGAGATGGTAAACCCTCCACACTGACCCCTAGGGGCTGAAGTATACTTCTGTGGGTTAGGGTTAGCCATAACCCTAGCCCTAACCCTAAGTGTGGATGTGACACTTAACGACTGCATGCAGCTGGAAGTACTGTTGGAAGCTCCTAAACCAAAGCCTACACGTAACAAAACCCCAACCCTAACCCCAACCCTAACCCCAACCCTAACTCAAGATCTAACAAGGCTGGAGTAGCGTGTAAGACGGCGGCTCCTCAAAGTGGGCGTGTCACGTAGTAGGCATGTCGTGTAAGTAGTATGCGACCACAGTTGGACCTATACTTGGTCTGCAAGGGCTGTGTGCGTGATGGAATATGCGTCATGCACAGCGCGTGGACCGTGTGTGTGTGGACCGTGTGTGTGCGTGTGTGGACCGCGCGTGTGTGTGTGTGTGTGTGTGTGTGTGTGTGTGTGTGTGTGCGTGTGTGTGGACCGTGTCCGCAGATGTGTACTTCAGCCTTAATTTCTAATGTGGTGCACTTATGAGGAAATGGAGAATAACATGATGTCACATAATAATAATAATAATTACAGGAATGCCTCTCTTTGCAGGAGTACATATCTCAGGTGACTGAAGAACATTTGAATTACTGGATCGGTCTGGTTGAGACAGAGGGTGAGGGGAACTGGAGCTGGGTCGATGGAACAGACTTTAAATCCACTGAGCAGTAAGCACTCAAACCCAAATCCTAACCCATTACGCATCACTTCAAATCCTGACCCCTTTCACATCAAGTGGCTTTTACAGCCACTGATCTGCACATTGTTTGTAAATATTGACAGTTTATAAAGTGTCATTTCTTTAGGACTTTGGAGCAACATGTAACAATAACCTCAAATACTGACCCCTAACCACAGCCCCAAATCCACCCACCCATTATCTACAGCTCTTATCCGTCAGGGGCGTGGGGAAGCTGGAGCCGATCCCAGCTGACGCCAGGTGAGGGGCGGGGTTACACCCTGGGCAGGTGGCCTATCTATCACAGGGCTAACACACAGAGACGAGCAGCCAGTCACACTCACACTCACTTACATCACCAAGTGTTTGGATTGTGGGAGGAAACTGGAGCCCCACCTAGGCACCGGGACTCCACACAGTTCCACACAGAAAGGCCCCAGTCAGTCGCAAGGGTTCCAGAACCTTTTTGCTGTGAGGTGACAGTGCTAACCGCTACACCACCCTCGAGCAAATCCTGACCTCTTAATCATCATCTCAAATCTCCAACTAAACACACACTGATAGATGTTTGTCGGTATACGTGTCTTTATGTGTTTGTGTTCATGTCTGTGTGTGTGTGTGTGTGTGTGTGTAGTTTCTGGGATGATGGGCAGCCGGATGATTGGGATGTCCGAGTGAATGGAGAGGACTGCGGGCAGATTCACGCAAAACAAAACTCTCGCTTCGTCATCACATACAGGCTGTGGAACGATGCTGACTGTACATTGCGTTATAAATATATATGTGAGAGACCTGCATAGCACACACACACACACACACACACACACACACAAATAAAAACTGAGCTTATTGTCCCCAAAAGGAAGTGTGCACTCTGCAGCACAAACAAGAATACAATCTTACTTATTATCGCTGCTTAATTCTAAGTCTTGTAGCTTATCAATGTTAGCATAAATAATAATGAACTGAAACATCTCGGGGATAATCAGGCCTCGTCTCGCCCTTTACACATGAAATTTCCTGTTCAAATGCAACCAGAAGGATTTGCTCTTTTCTGGGGTGAGAATCGTTTCCTCCAGTCGGCGTTTCTGCGCTGAGATGCGGCGGGGAGAACGTCCTCGCACCGCTTCAAGCTCGGGTCCTTCTCTTCCTTTGTATATTTCTGCTAATCTGTTTAGTGCTGTGTGTGAAAAAATACGTGAAACCATTAAAACCATGAGAACGATGCAAATCCTTGTGATGATTTTTTTTACAGACCCTGTAACACTTTCTGTTCATCAGCGAAATGACCGCAGTGAAGTGACGCTTGTTTCATTTTAGTGGAACTGACCCTGACGGTGTGGTTACAGGTGCGAACACGCGCTTTATCACTGGTGGCACGCATATGAGTTCTGGAAGCATATCTGAGCACAGGAATGAGTAACCTGTAACCAGAAAGCGAATTCTGGACACTTAACACTTCACACAGAGTCTGACACCAACTGCAAACAGAGCTGGTCCACCGTTCTGAAGAACCCACGCTGTTCCTCATGAAGCCTGCGTTCCACCCCCAGAGTTTTCGCTCCAGCACCGTGGCCTGGATCTGACACGCGAGACTTAAAGACCAAGTTATTATCCAGACTGAATCATCTTTGGAAAGCAGTGATTAAAAGTGATGGCTGAGGAGAGACGGCAGTAGAGAGACACGTACAGCATTTTCTCATTGAATCGCTTAGCAAAATAAAAAAAATACTAAACTGCCGTTTAAAGTTACATTGCCTGGTTTACACTGCGTTATATTTACTGTTTGTAGGAAAGAAAGTAAGGAATGGTGAGGAAAATGTGAGCTAACACGACCTTACGACGTCCTTACGTTCTGATTGTGAAGTTTTATTGAAATCTTCATAAAATATTGTAATATTCATAAAGATCATATTAATACTATAAAAGGTTTTGAGCTGAGAGTAACATTGTGAAATAAAAATGTAAAAACTAACTGAGGAAACAAAGTTTTCTCAAAAGAAAAAAAAATGAAAAATGAATAAAAAGTCCTGTTTCTAACAGCAGGGAACCAGATGATACTAAATGCGCTGTGTTTTTTTATTGCCCAGGACTTGGGCCAGATTTTTTTTGCCATATCAGCATTTTCCGTCAGTTCATCTGGGCTTTTCTCACTCCTCCTCCTCATCCCTCGCTCTTATCAAGGCTTTCCAGCAGCAGACGTTTTCTCACTCTTTGTGAATCATGCGTCTGTCCTGGGTTCTGCTGATGAGCGCAGGTGAGTGCGTGCAGTCGACTGTTTCTCCTTATTAAATCCTTCGCACCACGGCACTGCTGAGTAAATACAAACTGATTAAATGCATCTAAAAAGGGTAAAAATTATGAAATGCTATTTGTTAATAAATAACTAATGATAAATGGCAAGATGTACTGAGCTCTAAGAGGAATGTTCTGTTACAGGAAGGTAATCTTTAGGGTGGTAACGTTACCTACGCTTCATCACACCACCCTGTTACTGAAACAGAAACAAACACACTGTAAATACAGACTCTTATTAGGCTGTCTAACTTTGGTGTAACTTTGGTGTAACTTTGGTGTAACTTTGATGTGATGTGGTGTTACACTGCAGTTGTTGCATTAATGTTACGTTGGTGCTGGGATGTTTCCTGCGTGTCGTTCCCCTCCCCGCAGTGTGTGCGGCGTGTGGCGAGTCTCCGCCTCGCGCTCTGTGGCAGTTTGGCGGAATGATCACTTGCGCGCAGCCGAACGTGAATCCGTTCATTTACAACAACTACGGCTGTTACTGTGGGTTTTCTGGATCGGGCTCTCCTAAAGACCTAATCGATCAGTACGTATCAAACATCCGCACTGTTACCATAACAACCAACATATCACCCACCATTTTACTCATTGCTAGCAGCGGCTAAGTCAGCTAGATAGCTACATTCTGAGCGTCAATCTCTGACGTTTTCCGAGTTTTCTAAGCATTTTCAGTCTGCGAGCTTACCTACAGCTCGGTCTGTGATGTCACTACACAGGCTCAGTTGAACCAATCAGAGTTTGATATGCAAATTATTAGAGGTTGAAAAAAATAAACATAAAGCTAGCTCATGTTGGAGGTGAACAAAATGGCGAGGGTGGTTGTCATGGTAATGTTACATTCTGACAGGTTTATCTAAAGGTGATGATGCAATACGAGAGAGTATTCACACATATTTCATAAATACGAGCTAGTTAAGTGGTTAGCTAACTGGCTAGGTGAGTTGTGTTGTTTTGTTTTGCATTGTGTTTGTTTAGGTGCTGTCTGGTGCACGATAAGTGCTATGAAAGTGCTAGGAAACTTCCAGAATGTCCTGGTTTAGCAAACCTGCCGTATGTCAAAGTGTACAACTTCAGCTGCTCTGATAAATCCATCAGCTGCTCAGGTGAACATGTCTCTCTCTCACACACAATTTCTGTTGCTAGTGCATTGAAATTTTTGGACCCAATCTTGTGTGTGTGTGTGTGTGTGTGTGTGTGTGTCTGAAGCCTCCAATGATAGATGCCAGGCCGCAGCGTGTGAGTGTGACCGAGTCGCTGCAAACTGCTTCTCTCAGCATCATCACACTTACAACCCCGACTATAAAAACCTCCCGAAAGAAACCTGCAATTACTGAGACACACCAGACCTTGAGACTAAACACTGTATCAACCCGCTCTTCATCCACTCAACACCACACTGCCTCCATCTGCAGCGACTCAACACCAAGTGAAGACAGAATAAAGAATACAGTGCACCTCTGATGGTTGAGTTCTTGTGTTAATGATGGTGAATGGTGTGTGGTTTGGGACACGCCCTCTTATCATGGTGTTTATGCGGCCTATATAGTGAATATATACCTGGTTTGAGACACGCCCACAGTGGGTGTGTCTTTTTTAAATGAATAACATCCATTAATGGTTTCAGAAGTTTTTATCCAACAATTCATTTATTTAATAAACAGGAAGCATCACTCGCGCAGTAAAAACTTTAACTCACAGGCCGGACTACATGTTAATGAAAATTATAAAAATATTTCATAATATAACAAAATTCAGTAGAGTATATAAATCAGTGCTGGAAAATCTCTGAATATTCAATATAAACACTCACACATGCTTTAAAATGCCAATCAGGCTAATCCTTTATGGGAATGTAGCGTTTAAGGAAAATTACAGTAAAGGATTTGGGTAAAAGCAGCAGCTTCGCGTCTGAACTTTGGTGAACTTTCCGTAGACCTGAAATCTAAACCGCACACACGATCCCGGTGCTGCGCTTCCTCCTCGCGTGTGTGTTCGACTTGCGTTGATAACAGTTTGAGTGTAGAATCGTGTGAAACGTGAGCGTGATTAAGCTCATATGGGTTTATAGAGCAGCGTAGTGACGTATTTCTTCTTGTAGCGATGAGTGGCGCTGAGGACCATCACACCATCCTGAGGAAACCAACGACAGGCAGTCAGCTTCAACCAACACAGAGCGCTAACCTCGCATTCTAATTGCTAATTAAAGGAGCTGCCTGTGCAGCGATGACACGGACACCGGGATGTCGTTAGACAAAGTTAGCAGTTTAGCACGCTAGGCTGTGCGTCAAACAGAACTACAAGCTAAGCAATCTAAAACCGCTGGAAATGAAAGTGAATTCAAACCCAGGCACGCTAGTCTGGGTGTTTGAGTTAACTTACCATGCTAGTTTGTGTGTTCCGTGTTAGGTAAGTGAAAACACGCTGACAAGTGGATAAGCACACACACACACACACACTGTGTCTGTGATTAGCATTAGTGTATTAGCATACCTTGATGGAAAGGGCGTAGAGGTGATTGAGCATCACATGGTTGGGTTCAGGAAGCAGAGCGGGATCACACTGCTCACCACACACACACACACACACACACACACGTTATAACGTACTACAACTGTTAAATGGATGTTTTCATGTGGTTTCTAGTTTGTATTGTGTGGTTTGTGACTCACCGAGACGCCGGTGTCTTTATTGAGCAGAACCTGCAGCAGGTGAGGAGGCAGGATGGGGGGCGTGCGCAGTCGCTCCTCTGCTTTAATGGAGTACGGGTCCTGATGGTACGGTCCAGGAGGAGAGCTGGACATGTCTGAACAACAAACAGAGATTATTAAACAGTCTTTAAAGTCTTATGAACATAAACAGTAGCGATGAAAAACAAAGCCTTGACCTTCTGAAAAGATATTCAAAATGTTACAGGTATTAATCATGTAAAGCATCGCACCCGACACGTCGGCGCAGATCTCAGAGTCGCTTTTCAGGGCGTCGAAAACCTCCGAGTCCGTCTGGTGTATCAGAACCACGTTGTTGACGACACCAGATTTAGTGGTGATGACGGGCTGAGGAAAAATACTACTAAATATAAAAACTATTCCGAACTTATTCAGGTTTAAGGGAAGAAACATGCAATTCTAACATGTCACTATGAAACGTAAAGATAGCCATGTTAACCTGTAACACAGAAATGTAACTCCATTAACATGTGATGCTAAAATGTTAATGTGTCATGCACAAATGTCAAGTAAGCGTGATCATCCTGTAACGTTAAAATGTAAACTAAGCCATGTCGACTCGAGCTGAATGAAAATATAAAAAGTGAACAGTTCCAGTTCGAGTCATTTTTCTTGGGGAAAAACATTTTATTACTGTAATTGCTGATTTTTATTTCTTCTGGCACTTTCTGCATCGTATTTACCTTCTTGGGATCCAAAGTCCAGTGTCCATCTACATAATACTTGTACTGATGCTCTCCTTCAGGAAGGCTGATGATTCCCGTGAAATTGTTGTGACTGGAAGAGAAACAGAGAAAGTGAATCAGTTCAAAATGATCTTAACATAACGGCAGATTACTTCACAACGAGACCGCATTCCACTAGGTTTTATTAGGCCCTTATCCATTTCCCCTGCGTTAAGTGCACTTGGGCGGGGCTTACCTCTTGGACAGAGGGATTTTTGTGGCCCAGTTATTAAAGGAGCCGGACACACAAACGTCTTTCGCTGGACCGGACCACTCAAACACCGTGGGGTGTTCAACTACACACTTACTCTCCGACTGAACATCCTTTTGCCACGCCAGGAACTCCTGAACACAGCACAGCGACACAGAGGGAGAGAGAGAGAGAAATCAATATTTATTTGTGTATAAATAAACGACATGTAATGCCATTTCATCTGTCTGTCCGTCACCTTCGCATCGTCCTGGAACAGGTCTGCATCATCAGTCAGGAGGATTTTTGTGTCTTTAGCACCACGGCTCCTCTGGCTTTTCTCACCCTGTGCACTTCTCTCACTGCTGGCGTTTCCCATGATCCTCCTGAACTTATGCAATAAACACATGCAGTGTCTAACTAATTAACAATTAAATTGTAATAACAATTAACACTATTCAGCTCAGGGCACCATGCACATGCATGCTCACACTCACACACTCTCACACACTCACACACACACACTCTCACACACACACTCACACACACACTCACACACACACTCACACACACACTCACACACTCACACTCACACACACTCACACTCACTCACACACACACTCACACACTCACACACACTCACTCACACACACTCACTCACACACACTCACACACACACTCACACACACTCACACACACTCACACTCACACACTCACTCACACACACACACTCACACA
>JAQQZR010000039.1:25147604-25158875 GCA_030068235.1 Notoglanidium macrostoma | reverse complement strand
GATGTCCTCCACCCCATGTGTCTGATCTGCCCCGTGTGTGTGTGTGTGTGTGTGTGTGTGTGTGTGTGTAATAGTAGTAGTAGTAGGTGATTATTTTGTGTGTGTAAATGTGTGCCTCCACTACATACACTAACTTATACATACACATACACTGATATGCATACCAACACACACACACACACACACACACACACACACACACACCCAAACACACACACATACTAGTTACTTGATATTGGTGAGGTCAGTATATCTGGGCCTTACAGTGTTGTTCCCCATAGTGCTGCTTCAGCTTCTTTCACTCTAGTGGAACTGTTCCACACACACACACACACACACACACACACACACACACACACACACACACACACACACAATGCTTCACTGGAGGCAGAGTGAATTTTAAACACAAGAATAGAAAGTCTTGGAACAGATTGATAGAAGGTCTGAGAGACAGATAAAGAGAAAGAAGTGAAGTCAGACATTCACACAGACAGGAGACAGACTGAAAGAGACAGACAGATAGGTGATGTGATATAAACACGCACAGTGTTCACGTTACACACTCCTGCTCTGGAACACACAGTATTTACATTGATTGCAGTGTGTGTGTGATAAGAAACAGAGGTAGAGAAAAGAGAAAGATGGAAACTAATAAGGAGAATAAAGTGAGCGGTACGGAGTGTTGAGGGTGAGACAGGATCTCATGACTGCGCCACAGAGAACGCTTCTCATTCTCTCCTTTCTGTAATAAACACGCAGTAATTAACACCACCGCTCTTTATCTGGCCAAAGGAAATGTCACACACTGTGTGTGCTAGTCAGACAAAATGGCCACCGTGACTCATTTCTGAATCATTAAACACCACCCACATACCTTCACCCCCCCAAACACCCCCATCACACCCCACCGCCGTCTGCCAGTGTTTCTAATTACACTTTATACAAGGACACTTCACTACACCTTACTGTTACATAAACATTCTACTGCTGGGCCTATTTTTTATTTATTTATTTATTTATTTATTATACCTCGTCTTATTTTTGCGGTCATCATATCCTGTCTTTTAATGATTGTCATGTCTTATAATTCCTTGTAATTTCTTGTTTTTATATTTTTGTTTGTTTTTAAGTCTTTTTATTAAGGATAAAACAGTGAATACAGTCAGAGAGGAATGTGTGTAAAGAGTTAAAGTAATCTGTAAAAAGGATTCAATTTATGAAAACATTTAGCAGCGCTGCCTTCCACTGAGAATCTTATCTTTTCTAACTTAAGAAAAGACATAACATTCCTAAGCCACAGAGAAATAGACGGAGCCTTAGGAGATTTCCATACAAGTAAAATACGGCGTCTTGCCAAAAGAGAGCTAAAGGCTAATATTTCTGACTGTGAAGAATTAATATGGGGAGAATCAACAGAGACTGCAAAAATCACTATAAAGTGGTCTGTCTTTATCTCTTTTCCCAGAGCCTTTGTCAAGATCATAAAATAATCACTCCAGAATTTGTGTAGTCTGGGGCGATAGGAAAACGTGGCTCAGGAATGCAAGAGAAAACGTGACATCTGTCATATCAGTCTGCAATATTTAGGTAGAGTTCAGATAGTTGAGATGATGAGAGGTGAACTTCGTGCAATACCTCCAACTCTATAAGTTGTAGCCTTGCAGAAGTTCTGTGATCTGTGAAATCCACTCCAGCTCCTGCTCCCAAGCAGTCCTAGTTTTGACAACAGAATAACTGCCAAAAGCCATGAGCTGTTAATATATTTTGGATGCGAGTGAATTCTGATGGGATTTTAGGGTCAGAAGGTCATTCCATGGCTGGTCAGCAGTGTGGGAAGGGTAGCGTGGAAAAAGATAAGAGGCACAGTATCTATCTTGAAAGTAACAAAACAAGTGGGATGTAGGCAAATTAAAGTCTGATGATAAATCTGACAAGCTAGAAAAAGTACTGTCTTTGTAGAGATGTCTAAAAAGCTTAAAGTCTCGACTCTTCCACAATATGTAGGTGGCATCGATGAGTGACGGGGAAATAGCTGACTCTTCACTAACGGCATCAGGGTGGAAGCTGACAAATAAAATGACGTCCAGAGGCAGCACCAGGTGGTAGCTTGGAGTTGCTATAGCAACACCAAAACTTGGCCCAGCAACTGCCAAGTAACCCCAGGGCTTTTGTAATAAAAACTAAAAAAATATATTTAGCAAGTACAACATAAAACCTGAGTGGTATGTTCTTGTAAGTGCATGTCAGGGGTCTTGTTGTAAGATGGTGAACTTGGCTAATGTAGCTATCTAACTTGCTCAAGTGAGTGGAACACAGCTCGAAAGTTTTTTGATGAAAATGTACAAGTTTCTTGTATATCCGTATAAATAACTGAGATCTCCAACAGCGCCAGACAACCCTGCAATCCCCAATGAAGTGGTGGACAACTAAGAGGAGCAGCGCAATAGTGAGGCTCATGATCATGAACAGGTGCCTTGCGCAGTAACATGTGATCCAGGACCAGCTAGCCTCTAACCCGAGCTGCAGAGGAACTAGCGCTGCCCACCGCCACACTACATCTGACATCAGCCAGTTAGCCAGTGATGGACCAAAGAACCTTATGCTGAGAAAATACTAAAGTACTCAAAGACTATGGCCTGTGTGTTTTGTTTTGCCTGCAGACATTTTGCTCACGAGAGTTCATAAAGAAACCATGTTTACCCGTAATGGGTTTAGGACCTAGGTTAAAGCTACACAGTCATTCCATACACATGATGTGAGTGCTGGACATAAATATGGATGGAGTGAGGGGCATTCAAAAGCGCTATGTGAACACAGGGAACATATGCAGGCAGCACTGCATTACACTGTGTGTCAAACCATTAAACAACAGGGGTTTAGGGAGGGTGTAGCATCAAACACGACACTTCATCGAATTTTTACATGTAAATAGCAAGTTTGATAAAACTGTGGCAAAAGCAATATCCAATAATCTGAAAAATCCAAAGTACACACACCACGACATACAGGATGAGCTGACTGAGCTAAAGCGAAATATGGTCAGGGATCAAACCTGTGGAGGAAGTACAGGAAGCTGGAGCGATGGCACTGATGGTGGATGAGAGCTAAGACGTGAGTAAAAAGGAGCAGGTGCCTGTGGTAGTACAGTACTTGCATAACGATGACGTATGGTAGGAGTTCCTTCAGAAAGTTCACTTCTCCCCAGATGATAGCCTTGACACAGAGTCACGTTTGACAACGATCAAACAGACACCCAGTAAATGCAGCACTGATTACAACATGTGCGTTGGCCAGTGCTATGATGGGGCCGCTGTCATGTCAGGGTGTAATAACGGCGTGCAGGAGAGATTTCAGAAGGAGGTCCCACAATCCCTTAATGTACATTGCCATGCTATATTTAATTTATTTGACTAATTTACATTAATTTAATGTAGGACCAGCAGGAGACTTTTTTGAAATTCTGCAGATGCAGTATAATTTTTTTCTGGCTCTGTTATGTCATGCACAACATTTTCCTTAAGAAGCAAAAGGAACTCAAACCAAAATAAAAGCTGTTTGAAATAAAAAGTTGTCAGACACCAGATGGGCTTGTCAGTATTCAGCACTGTAGGTCATTCAGAAAACACTGCAGCAATCTACGCCTCACTTCATGGTGTAATCAAGCAATCAAATGTCCAAAGGAAGACAGAAGCCAGAAGACACTAAAGGCCCATTCAGTTTGCTGTGATACTCACTCTGTTTGAGGATCTGTTTCGCACCACCAAACTCTTGTCCAACCAGTCCTCAGGTCTGCAAATAGCATCTGCTATGGATCTAGTTAAGTCTGTAATTACATTCCTCTCTGAAAAGCAATATGAAAAGTCATGAAATAACATTTGGAACAAAGCACAGGCCTTGCCTACCAAGACTGGCATCTTTATCCAGTTGAGGCAAGAGCGAAGATAAGCGCAGCTTGCGTTCCATCTAGAGAGATGAGTAGTTGATGATCAGACAGGAAAAGTCCACCACTTACCTCCACCGTTGACATCCAAAAGCACTGCTACTACAATGACATTAATAGATTTGCCAATGAACTGAAAAGGAGGTTTTCACCTGAATCTTGTGGTGTTCTACAGGACATGTCTCCCTTAAAGCCAAAACAAGTCATTCCTTGAGATGGAACACCTATCACCCATGGCCAGCATCATCGGGTGACAACTGACAACCTGTCTGCAGAACTGCACCAAGTTCGATGGCTCCTTGACTGAAAAAAGCATCAGGGACAAACTGTGAACATCACACAAGAATTTCTCTCCCTTCTCCAGCTATACAAGGACGCATTTATTGATTTGCACAGACTTTTGTATATATTGGTCATGCTGCTTGTCATGTCTGCAACCTGTGAACGCAGCTTTTCTTGTTAACAGTGTGTCAAAAACTAGATGGTACAACAGAGGGTACTTGAGGAATAGCAATGTGGCTTTGCTGTCCATCAACACAACACATGCAAGAGCTCTTGATGAGTAAGACATCGAAGATGCTTTTGCCGTGAACCACAACAACAGACGCACAGGCCTGCTCTGACAGATGTGTCATCCACTGGTGAGCACGCGCTGCCTTCCTTCACACTAGTGAGGGCGTGTCTGTGTGTGTGTGTGTGTGTGTGTGTGGTGGGGTTAAGCTACTGCAGCGAAACAATCCTGGCGCTGCCCATGATGACATCTGAATTGAAACCAAATCTTAAAGCTAGACAGAACTACAGGGTTACTTGTAAAGCTGGAAGGGTCCAATCTACACCATAACAAGCCCATAGAATGAAGCCAGAAAGTCAAGTTGTGATTATGTGCTTACCAATAGCAGTGCAAAAACAAAAATTAGGTAAGACAAGTCTGCTACTGAACTTACATTTTTGCAAAAGTGATTTCCTCTCCCTGGGTGACTTCCACCCCACAAAAAGGTGGTAACAATTTGGTGCACGGATTTGAAATTGTCAGAATATAGAGAAGGTAAAGTACAGATTACATTGATCCCGAGATACTTAAACCCTGACAAAGCTGAGTCTGAAAGGAATATCGGATTGTTTAAGTTTCAAAGTCAATGAATTTAGAGTACAGCATTCCCTCTTAAGAACATTCACCATATAACCTGAGAAGGAACTGAATCTCTTCAGCATGGGCAAGATTGAAGACATGCTAGTGGATCTGATACATAGAGAAGCAGGTCATCTGCATAAACTGATGGTTTCAGTGCAATACCAGCACGGGAGACTCAGAGGTTCAATATACAGGGTGAAAAGGAAAGGGGAAAGAACACAGCCGTGTCTAGTACCATGTGACAATGTAAAATAAGTAGATCAGGTCTCATTGGTGTGAACGCTGGCCTGGATCAAATCCAGGATATAAATCTGTTCCCAAATTCAAACGTATAAAGTTCTGCAAAAAGATAATTCCATTCAACCGGTTCGAATGCTTTCTCAGCATCAATAACAACTTCAGGGAGTTAGAGAAGAATGCTTGAAGAACATCACATTCAGGAGTGTGTGAATACTGAAGAACAGCTGGCGTCCTGTGATGATACTGTTCTGTTCCTCTGATATAATAACCGGAAGAATCTTGTCTGACTCATCTTCGTTTTCTTATCTTATCTTTTGTTTTGTCTTCTCTCATCTTATCTCGTCCATTGTGGTTCTGTGTTCTCTTATCTAGTCATCTCTTGTCTTATCTCCTGTTATCTTGTCCAGTATTGGTCTATACTCTGTTGTCTTGTCTCTTCTGTCTTGTCTGTTCTGTCTTCTCTTTTCTTCTGTAGTCTTATCTTTATGTTCTTTTGTCTTATCTTGTCTTATTTCCTCATTTTGGCTCATCTTCTTTTTTATTATCTCATCTTGTCTTCTCTTCTACCTTGTATTATACGCTCTTTTATTATGTTGTTTTATGTTCTGTTGTCCTCCTATGCTGACTTTTCTTATCTTGTTTTCTGGTATGTTCTATTTTCTATTTTTGACTTCTCTTCTTTCTTACTTTGTCTTTTCTTCTCTAATCTTGCATAATTTAAGTTGTCTTATCTTGTCTTCTTTTTCTATCTTGTTTTCTCATTTGTTTTGTCTTATCTTGTTTTATTTTGTCTTCTTATCTCCTCATACTTTGATTTATATTCTTCTGTCTTCTGTTTAAATTCTCACTTGTTTTGCCTTTTCTTATCTCGTCGTTTCGTTTCTTATCCTGTCTTTCATTGTCTTACTTTATCTCCTGTCGAGTTTTATGTTGTTTACTCATCTGTTTAACCTTCTCTTGTTTTGTATCTATTTTATCTTTCTTATTTTATCTTGTATTCTTATGCTGTCTAATTTGCTCGCCTTATCTTTTTTCATCTTATTCTGTCTTGTCTTATATCTTTAAATCTACTTTTTTAACTTGTATCATCTCTTATCTTGCACCTTGTTTTTTCATGTCTTTGAATAAGCTGAAATTCTTGGATACATGAAGTTTCAACTTTTAGATAGACAGATGGAAAGCTAGATAGATCAAATCGATAACTGTTACTACAGAGTCTATGCACATGAAGGCCTATTGATGGAACTTACTGCTGTTTCAAATTGTCAAATAATACTGCAAATGTAGTAGCCAGTTACAACATAAGGTGCAGTTCATGTCCCTCCCTTAATGCCTTTCCTCTCTATGTCCCCTTGGGTGAGTCCCCTTGATTGAGTCCCCTTGGTTGAGTCCCCTTGGGTGAGTCCCCTTGGTTGAGTCCCCTTGGGTGAGTCCCCTTGGTTGAGTCCCCTTGGGTGAGTCCCCTTGGTTGAGTCCCCTTGGTTGAGTTCCCTTGGGTGAGTCCCCTTGGTTGAGTCCCCTTGGGTGAGTCCCCTTGGTTGAGTCCCCTTGGTTGAGTCCCCTTGGTGAGCTTTGAAACTGTTTCAGAATGGCAGAGAAAGTTGATTAGAAGTGAAACATGCAATGAGTAATGAACGATCTATAATTATGTTATTTTCAGAGTAGATTCTATTAGAGCTGATAGACGTGGGTGGATTTGCACTGATAATATGTTAATAAAGCTAGTTAAGTAGATACAAAGTACAGATCATCACCTTAGCACAGGATTGCTCTTAATCTTAATCTCTCTCTGCACTTTTCCCCTGGAACAGCGAGGACATCAACTCCGGCTCAGCTACTTTTGGAAACATTGCTTCCTCCTCTGAGAGCCTGATACATAACCATGAAGCTGATAACTATAACACACAGAGAAAGTGTGTGTGTGTCTGTGTATTTTGGCATCCTTTGAGACCAGCAGTCATGTCCCTCAGTGAGGTGGCATCACTGAGTTTCCATGACAACAGCGCAAGCCAGTTTCTTCACTTCACTTTTTTTTTCTCTGCTGGAATGAAGGGTTTGTCATCTCCAGTGGTGGGACTCGTCAACAACCATGAACATCACGTTAATGACGTCTCTGTTAGCATTGACAGCTGTTTCCATGACAACGATGAATGTAAGGAATGTATGAATACCAGATATATAAATATATAAATATATAAACATAAGCTGTAATTGTATTATGTTTACTCAGCAAGGACAAACAGAAACCCAGGCTGCAGACTGAGATGCTGAAACTGTAACTCAGGTAACTGTTTACTGACTGTAGCCTATGTTTTAATCTGCATAAAGTATCGGCCCCCTCTACCCTGTACCTTTAGTGTTTCATAGTGAGTGTTGGTGTGTGTTGGGGTAGAACTTTAGTGTTGGATAGTGTGTTTTGGTGTCTTATGGAGAGTGTTGGTGTTTGATTTTGTTTGGTATTTGGTTGGTGTTGGTGTTAGATTAAGAGGGTTGGTGTTTGTTTAGGAAGTTTGGTGTTTGGTGGAGAAGATTTATAATATGTTTGATAATTTAATATCTGCTAAAAACTTGGTGTTTGTGCATGCTGATGTTTTACGGGATTGTTGGATGTTTCAGTGTGATGCTGTTTAGGAGAGTGTTAGTGTTGATGGATAGTGTTTGATACAGAAGTTGGTTGATGTGTTTAGTATTTGATGTTGCTATTTGATAGTGTTTATAGTGATTGGCAGAGAATGTGTTTGTTAAAGGGGGTTGGTGTTTCTGCTGTGTGTTGGTGTTGAAAAATGTTTGATAGAGAAGGTTCCTGTTTGCTAAAGATGGTTTGTGTTTGATGATGTGTGTGGGTGTTTGCTGGAGAAGGTCAGTGATTAATAGGGAAGATTGGTGTTTGATGGAGAAATTTGCTGTTGATGGAGAAGGTCAGTGTTCGATGTAGAAGGTTTGTGTTGATAGAGAAGGTTTGTCTTTGATTAAGAAGGTAGGTGTTTCATAGGGAGGTTTGGTGTTTAATAGAGTATGTCAGTGTTTGATGGAGAAGGACAATGTATGATGGATAAAATTGCTGTTTGATGGAGAAGATTGTGTTTGCTGGATAAGGTTGGTATTTGATGGAGAAATTTGCTGTTTGATGGTTGGTGTTAATGGTGCAGTTTTGTGCTTGATGGTGAGGTTTTGTGCTTGATGGAGAAGGTTGGTGTTTGATAGGGAAGGTTGTTTAATTGAGAAGGTTGACTTTGATGGGATATATGTGGAATTGATGTCTTCATTGTTGATTTATTATAATACTCAGTAACATGTTATATAGGCTTGTTAATTAGCAGGTGAACTGGATGTCCTTCTGATTAGCTAGCATGCTAACTAGCTAGCTCAACTTATTTTTAAAGTAATAGCATAATGAAGCAGCTTTTACGATGGCCAAGGAAACTTGATCAATAGGAAGGGGACGTGGATAAGGGCAGGTAAAAAAAACACCCTTACTGGAACAGAGCCTGAATGAAATTTCTGGAGTGTAATGAGTTTTAGAGCCACAGTGGTGAGTGATGTGTTGCAAGCCAAAGGTCAAAGGTCAGTGATGTACATTAGTCTGATAAAGTCAAGGTAAATTACTGTCCATTTAATTGCAGCCTACTTCAGCCGGACATCCCCGAGCTCCTTAAACGAGTTTACATAATAAATGCGCCGTTAATGTGTTTTCCTTTAATCCAGGCTGACCTTTTACATTCGATTAACTAATCGAGCAGTGACTTTTCCACAAAGCATAAAATATCCATCCCAGTACACCACTTTACATTTCATGTTTAATTCCACATCAGTCTGATGAACTGTAATCGTGCAAATCTCAGATATTATCCACAGAATAAACACAGCTCATTAAGGTTCATTTCAATTACTGACGATATTATATTATCAGTGTATAATTATCAATAAGTACCTATTTACTCAACACCGATGCTTCAGCTTGCTGCAGATCCACACTCTCACATTATAAACCCCACTAATGATTTTAATGCTGGTGTTTAATGTGTTTGGATCAGGAGAGCTGATGTTTAATCTAAAATGGTGGTGTTTCTGTAATACATCTACATATCCACTACATGCAATCAGATGTAAATTGTCATATATTTAATGTCCACTGTCTGCACTTTAGATAACTAACACTATTGTTACGTGTGCACTGAGAACATGGAGAAACACTCTCTCATCTCACTATGTGTTTGTACACAGTTGTTGATGACAAAACAACTACCTTGTACAAAACAAAACAGTGCAGCGCAGTGCAGTGCAGAGGTATTTGAATGTCTCCATTGTGTGTGTGTGCGTGTGTGTGTGTGTGTGTGTGTCAGTCCAGTCCCTGAGTGTTCAGGAGTTCAGGAGTCTCATGGCTTGTGGAAAGAGTACATGAGTTTGATAGTGTTTAACAGCATCTGTTGCTTGATGAACAGTGTTTGTGTAAGCTGGTGTTTAATGGTGTGTCAGTGTTGGGGTTTGGTGATGTTTAACTGATAGTACTAGAGTATGTTTGGTACTTATTTAATGAAAATAGTGGTGTTGGTGTTTTTAAGGAGAAAAGACTGGATTTTCTGGATTGTTGAGGTTTTAGGGAACAGGTTTGTGTTTGATGGAAAATGTTGGTGATTGATCTCACCTGTTGGTGTTTTCTGGAAAATACTGGGGTCTGATAAGAATGTAGAGGTTTAATGGAGAATGTTGGAGTTTGTCAGAGAATGGGGATTGATAGAGGTTGTTTGTGTTAGTGCTTGATGGTGTGTGTTGGGGTTTGATTGTGTGTGTTGGTGGTTTGTGTTGGGGTTTGGGGTGTGTGTTGGGGATGTGTGTTGGAGTTTGATGGTGTGTGTTGGTGGTGTGTGTTGTGGTTTGGGGTGTGTGTTGATGGTTTGTGTTGGGGTTTGACAGTGTGTGTTGGGGTTTGGGGTATGTGTTGGGGATGTGTGTTGGGGTTTGGGGTGTGTGTTGGGGTTTGGGGGGGGTGTTGGGGTTTGGGGTGTGTGTCGCTGCCATACACTGGGGGAAGTTTACACCTACAGATTTATAATCAGGTTTTATTTCCATCACGCAGGAACATGCAGATTTGTCGCTGGTGTTCAGATGTACTGTAGACGTGGTTCATCTTAATAATTCATCCAGCTGATGCTTTTATCCGGAGCAGCTCAGTCAGCATTCAATCCCGTTGATGCTTAACGCTCTTGCTTAAGGGCCGTATCGTGGTTCTCTGAGAGTCAGAAGCTTAACCGCGGAGCTCTCGCTGCCCACGACTGTACGCTGGCTGAAAATTCATGGCTAAATCAAGTATTAATAAAACACTTCAAAGTAAAGTGTTCGCTTTTTAATGCATGCTTCAAAGTTTCAGAGAACATCAGGCTCTGTGGTTACACACTCTTTATGCACTTCTGTCAATCACACCTTTTTCTAAAAAGAAAACCTAAATAATTTTCTTTCAAACACGAGGTGTGTTTAAAGTATGATGAGCTCTCTCTCTCTTACACACACACACACACACACGGGGGCTCATTTATCACACTAGCTATAAATAAATGTATTTATACATCAGTCACAGAAGCATTTATACAAGGAATGTGGAATTCATTAAAAATATTTCATATTGGTACGTTTATCTCAAAGAGACTCAGTAACGTGAAAGACATCATAGAACTGGTGAATACACTGCCAACTTTAAATCGCTCAGTTATTCAATTATGCACTGATTTAATGAACGTTTTTACACACACGATGTCCTTTCATATTAATTAATTCTAGAATGAAAATGATTCTCAAATTCTTAAATAAGCCATTTACTTATCAAAGCCATAAATTCACCCTAGTTGCATTACTGTAAAATTTAACGTACGCTGAAGAGGACCTCGGGTGGTGTGGTGGTTAGCACTGTCGCCTCACAGCAAGAAGGTCCTGGGTTCGATCCCCGGGTCACCCAGGGTGC
>JAQQZR010000039.1:25127782-25139732 GCA_030068235.1 Notoglanidium macrostoma | reverse complement strand
CACACACACACACACACACACACACACACACACACACACACACACACGTTAGCATGGGATAGCTGATGAGCTCACACCCACACACACACACCCACACACACACACACACACACACACACACACATTATTATTATTATTATTATTATTATTATTTAAGTTGTTAAATGGTTCCAGTGTGTGCACAACACTTACGCAATAATCATGAAAATGCAATGAATAAAGCTGACAAATTCAGCTGTCATGAGAAGGACTTGAGAAATGTCTGGAATTAGAGTGCTTTAAAAACCAGCTGCTGCCTTTCATGTTGGGGATGAAATCCTCAGTCAGATGAATGGTACAGTCCGGGCTGCGCCATGTAGGAGGCGGAGCACAGCAGCTCTGTCATCACCAGCTCAATCGCCTGTACCAAACGTTCTGTTCAGTGTGTAACGGGACTTTCGGGGTAAATGTAATGAGGCATTATTACCATTTTATACGCATCTGTGTGAGCGTTCCACCTTTTACCTGTGAGGACGTGAACATTTAAGAAGCTTGGAGATAACAAGATGTTAGTTATAGGGTTTTTCTTTTCATATTTTGATAAATTTTCATTTTCTTCAAGTTGCCTGTCAGTTCAGAACAAACCAAGTCTGAAAGTTTTACCAAAGCCTGGATTTATTTATTATTCATTCAATGAGCGTGTGTGTGTATGTGTGTGTGTGTGTGTGTGTGTGTGTGTGTGTGTGTGTGTGTGTGTGTGTGTTCTCTGTGCTACTCCTTGTGTCCCCTACAATGAGGGCAGATTTATTCGAGGCCACTTGAATCCTAATGAAATCTTGAGAAATGTGTTGCTGAGCATTGCACCCTAATTAAAGACTGTGTGTGTGTGTGTGTGTGTGTGTGTGTGTGAGAAAGAGAGAGAGAGAGAGAGAGAGAGAGAGAGAGAGAGAGAGCTCAGTGGACATGGAGCACCTGATTAATCAGGAGTGCGGTTCTGTGTGGATTACAGTAGACTGCAGTGGATAACCTTAGGAAGGGATCGATGAAGGAGGCCCAGATTCCCTAGTGCACTTCACTCCGTATATTCACTGCATTATAGAGTAGGGCAGAGAGAGAGAGAGAGAGAGAGAGAGAGAAGAAGGAAAAGTAGATCAAAAAGACAGGGACAGGAAGTGGGATTAAAATAAATGAGGGTGCAAAATAGGGAGAAAATGCGAGCGTTCATACAGTAAATGCCAGTTTTTGTGCTCGTGTTGCTTGCAGTTTGTCTCTGGTGGGCGTGGTCTGTAGTGACCGCTATGGTTGTCACATGTGGGCGTGGTCTGTACAGTGTTCTGACGAGAAACGGTGGCACTGACATCAGCGTGAACACCAAACGTTCGGCTCAAATCCCACGACTGACACTGACCCATACCTGGTTCGATGTTTCTTCTTAACCATTTCTGTTGGTTTCACAATAAACTGTAGAGACCCTGAATGCTGGAAATGTTCTTAATAATACTTAATAATTACTGACAAAAATCCTTAAAGTCTCAAGCAGTGAAAGGTTCCTCTGGGAACCTAAATATGGCTCTAAAACATTTTCTGGCGTCTTTACTTTTTTGTCTGTTTGCTTCTAAACTGTTTAATCCACCAGTTTAAAAGGCAAACTCTTTCACTTGTCTAACAAATTTCTCTTGAGCTGATGAAGTAATGGAGCAGCCTTTAAAGTCAGCACGGGGGCTCGGCTTGAGTCTGATCAATCAAACGCAAAATCAAAGAAGGGAGGAGGGAAGAAAACGTGTGTATGACAGAAAATATTACTTTTATAACATTTTTATTAAAGCTCAGAAAACGTCGGTCTTCAGCAGTTTTCTCCTACCTCATTAAGGGAAATCTCATTAAGGAAATGGAGGGACTCAAAGCAAAACCAAGTCGGAAAGCTGTAAATTTTTTATCGCTTCTGAAAATGACCTTATTTCACCAAGAAATGTAGTTAATGTGGCCGTATCTTCATAGAGGATTTCATGCTGGCGTCACAGCCGTGGCTCTTAAATGTCAGACGACGGAGATGTGTGTCATGCCGCTCTTCCTCTGGAGAGAAGTTGTTTATCTAGACTTTGTCAATCACACAAATCCGTCCTGCATTCATGAACATCTCGGCTAGCTAAATGCGACACATGAATATAAAACATAATGACATTTTTCTGCTGCTTGCTTTCAAAAGAAGCATTTCTTCCCGTGAGGAGGCTTCATAAATCACTGAAACTAGACTGAGCCTCATACTGGAATCACAGCATTGCTTTAGGTTTAACAACAGAAAAAGTCAAATGAGCTCCGAGTTAGGATCTGAATCATTTATCGAGGAAAATGTTTAGATTTTATGGCTTACTTCAGCAATTCAATTCAAAAAAGTTTGTTGCTTGGCAAGCTACCTGACTTGCTAATGTTTGTGTGTTGGTTACTAGTAAAGCATCTAACAGGCCAAACATGACCAGTGAAAAACAGTTAAATACTGAACCATATAATCCGTCTGAAGGTGCATCTTATTATGGAAGGATAAAGTCACGTCAGGAAGATTTATATAAAATCCCAGACTGGTAAAATTGGCACTTTTTGGGATCTTAGTAATGTATTTTGCCATGTAAAATGTTACTAGCAGCAAGCTAGCGTGACTTCACATTGTGCTAATGTTGTTAGGTGAGCAGTGTGGCAAGTGCACAGAGAGCCAGGTCAACACACACACACACATACACACACACACCGTAATGTGATGACATGCACTGTTTGCTTATGTTCATATTTCTAGTGTGTGTGCTTAGCACTTTAAAAACTTTTGACATGTGACCTCTTGCAGCATGTACAAGGCTCCTACATTTCCTTTACGTCAGCTGACTTGGCGAGCACTGCGACAAAGGACCAAGGTGTGTGTGTGTGTGTGTGTGCGTGTGTGTGTGTGTGTGTGTGTGTAGTCTGGATGAAGGACATCCTCACTCAGCAGAACACCGTCTCCAAATAACACTCGTCTGACCTTCTGCAAACACCGAGCCAGAGTCCTACAGTCGTTAAGGGCTGCTAATTGCTCCAGATTGTTAATAGACCTCATAAATATAAGCTTGTCTTACATCATCTGATCTTTACTCAATGTTTTCTTTCTGTCAGATATTTTTGTTTCTCAGCTGTGTTTGCAGTAAAATCACACTCTCAGTTCCACGTCGAATCGTTAAGTGCCGTTATTATGATCTGCTCACAAAAGCTTCTTTACTGAAACCGAAACACTGGATCGGTTTCTCTCGTTAAAGAGCCGAGTGAATCTGCGCACCGTGTCAACACTAAGTGCGTTTCAAGGTCCTGAGCTGAAGTGATGAGTCGGTAAGGAACGATTAACACCTGATAGTGTCTCCGCCCCTTCTGCTCTCGGCTGATAAGAAGTGTAAGTACCTCATCAATGTGTGTTTACTGTACCTGGAGTAATCCTTTACTCTGCAGCACCAAAACAGACTAAAATGACTAGACAAAATGAGCGAAGGCAAGACTAGTGAAGACGACAAGTGAAGACGAGACTAACTAAGGAAGGACTAGCAAACACCAGAATAGAAAAGACAAGACTAGTGTATGCAAGCCTAGGGAAGACAAGATTAGAAAAGAAAAGACTAACAAAGACAAGATGGGTTAAGAAAAGACTAGTGAAGGCAAGACTACAGAAGACAAGATTAGCAAGTCTAGTGGCAGGACTACGGAAGGTTGGATTAAGATAGACAAGATAACAAGGTTAAAACTACCTGATGCAAGAGAGGAAGAGACACATTCACTAAAAACAGGAGTGATAAAGGGACGATACAGAGAACATAGAAAATGAGTGTGAAAGACAGGACTTAATTAAGCCAAATTTAGGGAAGACAAGATGAGAATAGATGAACAGGACTCGGGATTCCAGAATTAAGGAAGTCTAAATTAAAGGAAGACAAAAACCCAGAAAGACATAATTAGGGAAATGGGCAAGGGGACCAGGGGACAAGGGGACAAGGGGAAAGACTAAATTAGGAAGGTCACGCGTAGGAGGTACAGCAAGTAGCACTGACGTCTCACTGCTCCAGGCTCCCTTGTTCAGTTCTGAGCTCAGCTTACTGTCTGTGCAGTTTTACATGTTCTCTCACATGTTCTCCTGCATGTTCTCCTGCATGTTCTCCCGTATGTTCTCCCGTATGCTCTCCCAAATGTTCTCCCAAATGTTCTCCCGCATGTTCTCTCGCATGGTCTCCTGCATGTTCTCCTGCATGTTCTCCCGCTTGTTCTCACACAAGTTCTCTCGTATGTTCTCTCACATATTCTCCCACATGTTCTCCCGCTTGTTCTCACACAAGTTCTCCTGCATGTTCTCCCACATGTCCTCACACAAGTTCTCTCGCATGTTCTCCTGCATGTTCTCCCACATCTTCTCACTCAAGTTCTCTTGCATGTTCTCCCACATGTTCTCCCACATGTTCTCCCACATGTTCACCTGCATTGCTCTCCCGCATGTTCTCCAACATGGGTTTCATCTGGGTTCTTGGTTTACTCCCACATTCCAAAAACATTCCAGTAGGATCTGAACATACTTTATCCCTTTTTAATTTAGTTGTCCCCAGGTATGAAGGTGTGTATGCATAGTGTCCTGAGATGATCTGCCGTGCCACCTGGGATGTATTCCAGGATGTCTAGGGTTCCTGGGTTCCTTCAGTTCTTCTACTGAAGATGAACCAAGTCAAGACAGCAAACAGCAGAACTAGGTGAGACAGGACAAGCAAGGTAACAACTATAAAGGTCAAGATTAGGAATGATAGTACTGTGGATTTTGTCATGATTAATCCACTGTAACAAATCATACAACTTTAATTAAAGGTCATAGAGTACATTTCAGGAAGGATCTACACTTTGTAGATCAATTTAATGTAATGTAATGTAGCACACACTAGATGAAGCCGCAAGAGTCATCAAAAAATATTATGTATATTCATTAATCAAAAGACTGTGAGCAGATGCTGTAAAAAGTTCATAAAACTGTCTGTGCTAAGTTGGAGTTCATGCTAGCCCTGCACGAGTGACTGGGCTGGGTGACTGGGCTGTTGCCCAACATCTGGTTTTGAGTTCTTGCAATTCCCCTAAGCACAGATGGCATTCGTTCAGCGGATGTGAGAAGGACGAACAAAGTGTGTGTGCCAGCAGTGCCTCCAAATGTCAGCCGAAATGTCAAGGCATTGAGAGGCCACGAGCGGAAAACTTCATAACATCAGCAAACACGAATCCACTCAGAAGCGTGCTCGGCGGAAAATGAGGGAATGAGCTCGGAGGTCAGGCTGTAAATACGCCGGGGCACCGCATTTATGACAAATGGACACTTTGTTTAAACAAAAATGCAAAACAAGGCCTGATTATGTATGCTTGCAGTACGAGTGCTGAAAAGGTCATGGGTTATCTGTAATCCATATTTCCATGAAACATATTTCATAATATTTGTTAAATGAATAAATAAATGACTGGAGGTAGAGTTTTCCTGGTACCTGTATGTCATTTTGAGTCATTTTTAAGAGGATTTTCCCAGCATGGTATCTTCTGTTGATTTTCAGAAATAGCAGCATGTGTGTGGGTTCCTGCGGTTCTTCATTACGCCTGTAAACAAACCACAGCCTCAGTTTTCCTTCACCTTAAACTCTCATCACAGAAATTGTCATACGCAGGATTTAAGGGAGAAAATCAACCATACGTTTTATGTCTGTGTCACTGTTCTGCTTCATTCTTCTTCCTGAGATGCGGATAAACAAAGCAAATAAACAGTTGGTGTTGCAATTTTCGCCCAAGCTTTAACCCCCTGTGTACGTCATCATCTAATCTCGTTATCGAGTCTCTCTCTTATTGTTAGGAACTGAAACAAAGGAGTTCATCCTGCTGGAGACATACAGACATGGATTAAAACATGCCGAGGGTAAATGTAGGTGTGAGCTGTGAAGTTCTGAGGTGATTCGTGAGTAATTGTGTTGCGTATGAATGTGCTTTGTCTCAGAGGAACACTTTTCAAACTGTCCTGCTGTCCTTCTGCTTCATTCCCTACTTATCTAGTGAGATATTCACCCCCTCA
The DNA here is from genome assembly GCA_030068235.1 of Notoglanidium macrostoma. NCBI lineage: Eukaryota > Metazoa > Chordata > Actinopteri > Siluriformes > Auchenoglanididae > Notoglanidium > Notoglanidium macrostoma. Next base: position 25,133,659 of record JAQQZR010000039.1, on the reverse strand, counting down.
CTCTAACCCCACCCCCTCAGTCTAACCCCACCCCCTCACTCTAACCCCACCCCCTCCACCCCACTAACCTCAGTCTTCACCATAACCCTGCCTCACACTTTTCTGCTGTTCATTTTGTTCATCAGACAATGAAAACAGTTGTGGGCTTTGGGTATTGTAATCTTTTCTCCTTAATCACTTTTATGTCATCTTCAGGGTTTTCAACTGAGTGTAGCTAATGGAAAAACAGATTAATCTGCATTTTCAGTGGAATCCAGCTACCACTGTTTTGCTTCTTCACCACACTGTTCTGGCTTATACATATTTGAATAACAAAATCATCTGCATATGATATATTTGGCATACAGGAAATACTGTATTTGTGCTGTTCAGGTACTGTAGCAGTATGTCTACTTATTACACAGTTTCTATCAAAATATGACATGAGTATCACTTATCTAAATCATGAGTAACATTGTATCACTTATTGTGGGTGTGGTCAAAAGCATGGCTAATCAGCAGCAGCAGGAAATAAGCCACATCTCTCACATCAGATCACGGACTCCTGAGTGTCCGACTTTTCCAGCTCGTGTTTGATGTGCAGCTTGCTTTCTCGGCTGTTTATTATCCCTCTGCAGAGAGATAAAGTTTGTTTGCTCGTCTCGCTCTATAGAGGCTGCAAAATGCCGCTTCTTATCAGAGTGACATTTCGTTCAGCTGTGAGATCAAACACAACAAGAAAACCCACAGTATCTGACCTGTGAATTGTATACAGCTTATCCATGAAACACTTTGTTATACAGAGATAATAGGGTTTATTAAATATGTTTACATTTTCCACTGTCTGATATAAAATCTGCTTCAATTATGTTTCTTCAACAACACTGTCTACCTTTACCCCAGATGCAGTGTTTTTGGTGGTGTTGGTGTTTTTGGTGGTGTTTGTGTTGGTGGTATTGGTGTTTTTGGTGGTGTTGGTGTTTTTGGTGGTGTTTGTGTTGGTGGTATTGGTGTTTTTGGTGGTGTTGGTGTTTTTGGTGGTGTTTGTGTTGGTGGTATTGGTGTTTTTTGGTGGTGTTTGTGTTGGTGGTATTGGTGTTTTTGGTGGTGTTGGTGATTTTGTTGTTGATGTTTTTGGTGGTGTTGGTGTTTTTGGTGGTGTTGGTGTTTTTGTTTTTGGTGTTTTTGGCTTGCTGGTTTTGGGGTGTTTTTGGTTTTGTTTGTGTTATTGGTGTTTTGTGGTGTTATTGATGTTTTGTGGTGGTGTTAATATTGGTCTTGTTGGTGTTGTTTGTGTGTGGTGTTGGTGTTTTTGGAGGGTGTATTACAAAACAGGGTTACTGGATTATCCAGGTAACTTCAGGAGTAACATTGTGATGTCGAATGTAACTTCCCAATTAACCAGTACTACGAACGGTGAGCAGGTTTCCGGACAGCGAGAAGCTCACTCCACAAGGTGGGGGTATTTAAAGACTGTCAAAATCCATTAGCTTGTCTCAATGATATTCTGTATGACAGATTCCCATCTGACAGAACTCACTATTGTTTCTAACTTTCGGGGCCGAACACCTGTAATGCAACTCGGCAGAGTAATGCCCTCACTGTTGAACAGACAGTGTGCCCGGGATAGCAGTATCTTTCCCACTGGACACTTCTTGTATCCCATTAGTGATGCTGAACATCTGAGCAAGAATACAGTAACGACGCCGTGCAGTTCACAAGGTGGTAATTGCTCTTACTAAACTGCTGGAAGCATTCGTTGTGCTCCCTGCCCACGTAATCACTCCAAAGAAGTTTTTATGTGATTGCAGGTAATTCGCAATAAATTGGTGTATTTTTAATATCCAAAGGACTATATAGGCTACGCAACACACGTTTGTTTCCTTAGGATTTCTGAGAGCGATTGGTGCGATTGACTGCACCCACGTCTCAATGAAAGGGTACCTGACATCACATCTGTCAGCACTGATGATGAGAACTAATAATGTGTACCACTTAAGAGAATGTCTTTGTACTTCATCCTGACTTGTTGCCAGCTGTGCTTTCCACTGGGCTGCAGCTGGAACTATAGTATTAATGAAGTTATTCTTGACACAGTAGCGTTACACTCATACAGACCTGTAGGCCGTGTGCTTTGGGGAGAAGCTCTGCATCCGGTAGCAGCGACTATCAGGTCAGTTTCAGGAACGTAGCCGAAGTGTCGGCTGCAGTGAAACGTTTGCAGTTGTTTTCACATATTAGATTAATTTGCATGTTCTTATAGTTCAATCATTTACAATAAGAGTCAGATAAAACAGAGAACATACAAGAAGAACAGTTTTCTTACAAATTGACCCTGTCGGCAGTGCGGTGCTAACGAGCCCCCCTGGCCGTGTTGGCTGCCACGGTGTCGGATTTACGGCTAAAGTGTGCTCGTAAACTCCTCATATCCAAAAATTATTCTTGTACTTTCCTCCTCAAAGTAATTCGGAGCGCGTGAAATGATTCAAAAGCTGTGCTTGCCTTCGACCACGCCCCTTTCACATGAACGTACACAAACTCTGATTAACACAGATTCACCTAACTAACATCTTAATCACTGTCGTAGTACTGTTTAACACCGGTTTAGGAAATCAGAGTTTATCGATACTGTAATAACCCCGAGTTAACCCTCAGTAGGTAAAACTCCCTTCGTAATATACCCCCTGGTGTTTTTGGTGTTGGTGTCTGATTCTTGGTGCTATGATGATAATGGACGTAACAAGTGCTAGAAATGAGAAACATGAACTAATCTTCACTGTGTAGCTGAACAACTGAACATTACACGTAAGGCCATCTTAGACAATCAGTATCACTTATTTTCTCAGTGCAGCTCTGTATGACTCCGCCCACCCCAAAGCCCCACCTCTCCAAGACTGAACGTGCAACTGAACGTAATTTTTATATTCTTCCTGTTCTTCTATTTTTTCAGTTTTCAACTGCTCTCTTCTTTCTTTTTCTTTCTTTCTTATCTCTTCTTCTCTTTTCCCAAGCAGTACCACAAGAACCAGACTAGAACTAGCAAAAATGCTAAAAAAAAATACAGAAACTTCAAGCATTAACACTTTCAGATAAACGTTCACACCTTCACACTGTTCAACTGGCTAGAGCTTTAAAAACTATTTGAAAAGTATCTTTTAAAAAAAAACGTTATTCTTTTTTTCTATACCTCCATCGCAATTTTTTTTATAACCATCTCTTGTTAAAATGTGCGTGTGTGTGTGAGTGTGAGCGTGTGTGAGTGTGTGTTGCAGTATTGATTAGTCTCGTTTAACACCTCAGTGCACACTGATCGGAAAAACAAACTGCCGTGTTACCGCAGCAGAGTTTCTCTCGCACCGCTGTAATTGTGTATTAATATCTCGCACTTCATAAAAAGCTCTCATAAAACATCGCCATGGCAACAGGCCTCATTTTTATGACAGAAGGATGCTTTGTGCTCTGTTTAAGAGCGCGATTAAGGACCCTTGTCATTTTTTATATAATAATCAGAGCTGGTGTTGTCGCTTGGGCACTTCATAAGAAGACGCTGTGATGGAGTTTTACTGTCCTTCTGCATTCCATCATGTTCCGAGTTCATTATGTTTACTTACTTTCAGCCAGTGCTTTTATTTTTAATGGTGTGAAGATATAAATGGAGGCTCTGCGGTGTATTACTCACACTTTGGAAGGGATTGATGGAGATTTGGAACTCTGTGTGCAATCACGTCCAGACCAAAAAGCTGATGAAATAATCTGTGGACCTGCAATGATTATGGTTCTCTGCTTCCTCGGATATAATACTGATTGAAAGTGTCAGTTTGAAGGCAAAATGAAATGTCCACAGTGTCACCCTTCCTGGGAGAGTGTGTACTGTAAACTACTGCGTGAAGGCGTGGTGTGATGGAGCTGATTATTGAGCGCAGTGCTGTTTTCCAGGACACTTTCCTCTGTCCTGAAGCTGAAGACTCCTTCATACATGCTACATAAACGTCTCCGTACAGAAAATCAACAATTACACGCGTTTATGTCATCAGTCTATGTGGCGCGTCTGCTGTTCGAGTCCCTGCGAACGCTATCGTGTTACGCACAAGCACGTCCTGTTACAGAAAATTAAGTTACGTTTCAGTCTGTCCTCTTCACAGCACTGTGTTTAGAAAAATATTAGCAGAAATATTAGCCATAATCCTATATTAAGTATCATATCATCTTCACGCAACACTGTAATCCAATATGGCTGGGCTAACAACGCTAATCTGAATGGAAATGGAATGAATATAGATATCCACACTATGGGATTGCTCACAGCTGAAGCTAATCGCTCTCCCACTTTCCCCTCTGGAAGAGGAATTTCTCACGAATGTAGCTCGCGAATTTAATGCGTTATTTACGACTAATCCAATTTAAAGCTCGCACAGTCCGCCGCACTCTCATTAACCTCTCATTAGAGCGGGACAAAGGCCTGCGATGTTAATAAACGCTTAATTAAATCACAGACGTTCCTCCTCCAGAGGGTTCGATGGCTGAGAACGGGAGGATTTAGTGGGATAAAATGTAATAAAATGTAATAAAAGTGATTCTTATAGGACGTGGTAATTGAGGGGTATTACATCACATCCTGTATGGGAATGGTTTCTGCAGGCAGTTCACACAGCAGCTCACACACAGGAGCGCGTGAGCGGAGAAACACGCCAGTCACCTGAAAATGGCAATAACCACACAATCAAAACGCAGAAATCAATCAAATACACACTTTTCATATAAATATTGCAGTTGATAGTAATTTTCTAACCCCAGTCATGTTGCCTAATTCAACCTTTATTACTTCATTCATTTAATATTAACTTTTATTTACATCACATGTTCACTCTTGAGCCTGTTTAAGAGCGTTATGGACTCGAAATCAACTACGAACAATTTTAAAAAATATATTTGATATAGAAAATGCTCCATAATTAGAAATATAATGTATTAAAATACATGTAATAAATTAAATGCATTTGTTCAGCGCTTTCCTCCTCATATAAATATTAACATGTTCAGTGGTTAAAGCACTGTTGCTAGGCAACAATATGTAGGCTGAGGAGAAGGATTTAGCTAGCTAGCGCACGCAGTCAGTGAAGCTTTTATACAGGCAACGTAAAGGCACTGAAAATGCGTCAGGACTCCGTTACCCATCAGCCCCTGCACGTCCGCACATGACCCTCACCTGTCTCGCGTCTAATTAAGCACTCCATTTATTAATAAGTTCTGTTAGTCATGCTTTACCCTGGCTAAAGTTTGTTCTTTGTCTCGAGTTCATCTTCTTGCGTTAAGTTTTGTTTTATATTGTAATAGAAAGCTGCACTTGTATCCTCTCTTGCGTCTTAACGTGACAAAATGACGACACATTCTGAAAATCAACGTTTCATGTTGAAAAATTACTAAAAAACAAAACCTCAGAACCAATAAAATTATGTTGTAATTAGCATCGATGCTAACTGAACTCAGCCATATTATTACTTATGGAACTTGTGAAGTAATAAACATGTACTAATTTGAGTTTCCATTTTATTTCCAGAAAGAAAAGTGTGAAAGTTGTGTATTTTAATCGTTAGGATTGTGTTAAGTGATCTGATGAGGGGAAAACAAAAACCAACAGAAGCACTGAAACACTTTGATCTTGTTATCTCTTTAATCTTTTACTGAGATTTACGGATAAATTAAAGCCTTATTTTAAATTTCAACCTTTTCCTTACAGAAATGGGGATTTCATTCAATTAAATTAGCATTTAAAACACCAACAAAGGTGTGTGTGTGTGTGTGTGTGTGTGTGTGTGTGTGTGTGTGTGTGTGTGTATGATTTCCTGCAATCTGTCTACAACTTGTGTCTCTTTGTCAAACATTCAATCTCAACAAAAA
>JAQQZR010000039.1:25117046-25127574 GCA_030068235.1 Notoglanidium macrostoma | reverse complement strand
AAAGGTCTGTTTTAAAAGGCAATTATTGGATGTAGGCCTTGTGGAGTGTGTGTGTGTGTGTGTGTGTGTGTGTGTGTATGATTTCCTGCAATCTGTCTACAACTTGTGTCTCTTTGGCAAACATTCATTCTCCACAAAAACTGGGATGCAAACAAGAGGAAAATAATGACGCGATCTGCTTTACTGCCGTCTCCTGGTTTGTTTGTCGCCCCGGTGTTTGGCGTTACAGCTAAGTTTTAATTAAAGTGTCTTGTGAAATATTCAGGCAGACAGATGGGAGTGTGTGTGCAGCTTTCCATCTCTGCTGTAATTACAAGACTATGGCATGTTTATAGATCTTATGTGCAGTCCTTTTTTGTTCTGGACATCATTGCAGCACAGATAAGATAAACACACACACACACACACACACACACACACACACACACACACACACACACACACACTCACACATCAACCTGGGTGTTGTACTGACACTGGGTCATTTCAATTCAAAGTAGTAAATGCAAAAAGAAAGAGAAGGCGAAAGTGTGTGTGTGTGTTAAATATATAAATGAAACTTTCCCTTCATACACTCTTAGGGGGCATTCACGTACGCATCATTTCACAAGTATAAATCGAACTCTTAGTGTGTTTTTCTCTTGGTGCAGTTCCTTTAAGCGTAAATAAACACAGCAATACTAAAACAATCGATCCGAGGCCGCCAGAGAGAGCTGCACTCGGCCTGCTTCTCGATTTGGCCCTGGATTGACCCGAATGCTCAAAGTGAACCAAAAATGCTGGATTTTATGATGTGAGCAGCATTTTATGCTATTTAATTTAAAAAAAAAATCAGGTTGCTGTATTGGCACAAGAGGTGGAAACTGTGGACAAGGCTGCAGAAAATCAGTGTGAGGTTTGAACTGAGAAAAGAAAGTTAAAAATTACTGATATTTTACATTTCTAAAATTGATTAATAATGTTCTCTGTGATTGAGAACCAACTGCATCATTACTGTGATGTAATCATATATACCTAAAAAATCTATCCATCTATCTATCTATAGGGGGGTGTATACTCTCCCCTGTCGATCAGAGTGACACTAGTCAATTGTAAGCAGCAGTTGATGTGTTGCTAGCTGTTGCGTAATAGCGGTGAGCTAGCCACTAGGCAGGACTCATCACATTAAGGAATTTGCAGGAAAATTGAGCTAAAAAGCAACAGATTTAACAGAGAATAAATGAATGCTTGCATGGTCAATCTTAATGTAATAAGCTGTGGCATTTAAGACTCGAAGCCTTCTCTGGTAGAAATAGGTAATCACAGGTTCTTATGGAAAAACACATCTTCACAAGTTGTGCTGCATCGATCTATTCCAACCTCCTGGCTGGCTCGCCAATTGTTAGACTTTAATATAACTAAATAGACAAAGAATACTCATGCTATAGAAAGGGTATTTTATTTTCTGTCAGATGTTACAGCATAAAGCTTTTCTCTGTCCCGCACACTGAGTGCAGCTCTCGCCAGGTATTTATAAGCACCGACCTTGAGTTTATCTGAAGGAAACAGATAAATGTACACAGTGAATGTCCACATTGATATACAAGATATATACCTTAGCTCCAGGGGGTGGAACAGTCCAGTGGTTCCAAGTGTGTGGTGGTCCAAAAGGGATATAGTTTGTCATTGAACCTTTTCTTACGACTTTTGATGACTTATGAAACATTTCTATCAAGTCCTAATTCATTGATCCCATTTGTTTGAATTTGCACAAATTACAGATAAAAGGTATCCATCTGATCTGATCTGAATTATCAAAGCATGCTAATATCTTTACCTACCAGTCTGTAGCACAAGAAACCAGATGTGGTCCCATGACCTAAAGATGGTCCCTGATCCTTTTTTAGGGTTTAGGGAGGGTGCAGTTCTTCTCAACTTTATGAATGACTGATTAGAATGTGATGGGCATAAAAACATGCCCATTTTTCCATTTATGGTCTGCAAAGTATCAAGGTAGCACCACTTAATAACTTGCCATACCTTCTATGGTTTGCAGACAGACCCTGTGGAAAAGAAGGAAGAAAACACCTACATTCATACAGACTAAAGACTAATCTACACTTTCTGGCTGGCTTAACAATAGTTCAGTTTTTATTATAAATGAATTGAACAATGTACATGATGTGGAAGTTTTTCTTTTAATCTATATGCCTATTTATTTGTTTATCTTTGTGCCTATTTTATATCTCCATCTGTCTCTAAATGTATCTGACATAATCTGTCTTTTTCTGTCTGTCTATGACTATTTATGAGTTATATGTTCTATATCCTATATCTCTGTTCTGTTTACTGATATTCCAATGTAGTCAATATAGTATTCACTTTCTAACCTAAAGATTTCATTTCACTTCATATTTGTCATCATGGTTCAACCTGTTTAATCTTCTCACACCATGCATTTATTTTTACCCTCCATGAACTGTGGTGTTTATATGATCATGTCCTCCATGCTCAGTTCCCCTACAGTCATTCAACATGGCGTTGGTGGTGGAACTCCTTTGGGGTTTTTATTTGGATAAACATTGGGAAAGAGTTTCATTCAGTTTCGTGCAGCTACTTAACTCATCTAAGAGTAGAAGTGTGTGTGTGTGTGTGTGTGTGTGTGTGTGTGTGTGTGTGTGTGTGTGTGGCATTAAATGCCAGGTTGCAGTTTACAGTGGATTAATGAACGTGAGGAACAAGAGGAGTGATGTTCCTTATCACAGCACTGCACATGTTCCTGAATTAATGCAAGCGAGAGAGAGAGAGAGAGACTTCTCTCTCCCGCCTTCATTTTTATCCCTCACTTTCTGTCCTTACTTCACTTTTCACTCTCTCCTCCTCATCATCTCTCTCCCGCTCTCTGTTCTCCTGTCTGAGTCAGCCTGTACTTATTTGCAGCATCTTCTCTTTTCCAAACCCTGTAACTCCAATATACCTTTTTTTTCTGAATCTTTTTTTTAATTATTTGTCACACTGTCTAGACAGATGTCTGGCCTTGAGGGAATAAACTGGAAAATATTTACTCTGCTTGTTTTTTTACTCCTTTTTAAATACATCTGCTCGTCCGGGTGGTTTAGAGCAGAGAGTCTACATGCCACATGCTTCAAGAAATATGCGACACACTCAGATGGTTTCAGATTCGACATAAACAACTTTGTCTTAAGTCTGATCTGAATTATCAACCCACGCTAACATCACCCACCAGTCCAATGCACTCAGTTTTGCATATCATTAATATTATTGCAGTGGGCCCAAGACCATGCCCACATTTACATCTAAGGTCTACAAAGTATGCCCACTCAATGTTTTAACATACCTTCTGTGGTTTGCAGACAGATCCTGGAGTAATGAAGGAAGAAATACACCAGAGTTTAATTCATGCACACTGAGCACCGCACCAGAAAGCACTATTATACCTCCTGGCTGGCTCGCTAATTGTAAAATTTTAATATAAATGACGTGACAAACAATGTACATGGTGTGGAAAGGGTCATTTTTCTATCTATCTATCTATCTATCTATCTATCTATCTATCTATCTATCTATCTATCTATTTTTTTAATTAAGAAGTCAGTTATGTGTTACGAGAATAAACACAGCATTGATAAAGAACATGCGTTTTGATAGCAATTGGTTTTAATATGAATGTCATGTACAGTCTCAATTAGAAAAGCGACAGCAGACAAATCCAAATGTGATCCACAATCAGATTAAGTGACAGACTGAAAGTCTGGTGATGTGCGAATAACTGTGAATGGGCAAAATGCGAAAATACAAAAACCAGATAGAAGTTAGCATGAGGATGTGAGACTTGGTGAAGCCAGATAACACACACTGAGCATTTATTATGTTCATGTTTAGAGTCTGTACTTATGTGCTGTGAGTGATATGGGGAACAGGGGTGTTTAATCAAATCTCTGCGTCTGTGGAGCGTAGCGGTGGCGGCCATGTTTGTAGGCGACGGTGTGTTCTGAGACGTAGAGTCTGGAGTGGATTCTGGCTCAGTGACACCTAATAGAATTGTCTTGGGCCATAATGGCGTATGATGTAGGTCATGTCTGAGATGGTGTATGCCATGCTGTAAGTTTCGGAATAAAAACCCCACTGTGATGTTTTTCAGTCATGCAGGTCATCACTGCAGCAGTGAATCCAAAGTGAGGACGGTTCTCCGACCTTCATGCAGGTTCTCAGACGAGCAGAGAAAAGTCCTGAAGATTAACACTCAAATCCACTCACTTTGTCTCACTACCAGACAATTCAATCCAGACCGGCGAATCCATTACTTGTGTTTCAGATGGAGAGGTCGAGGCTTTTAAAGTCCTGATTGAAATGTCCATTCCTATTTACTGCTGGACAGACGGATCCGTCTCTATCGCTTCACAGACGTCTGATCCTGGTCCTGATCCTGACTGAAGAACAAAGAGAAGGCAGAAATAGAGAAAGAGGCAGAGATTTTAGAATGCTCAGTGCTTAGTGTCAAAATAAATCAGAAAATTACTAAAAAGAGCGCAGGGTGTAGTCAGGCGCATCCTCCATGATGACACTTGAGTGTGTGAGAGATTCGAGTGTGAGACTGAAATCTGTCTAAATGTCCTATTTATACAACACTTGCTCATTTTCTACATTTGTTGTGATGCCATACATTTGAATAAGATGGTTAGTCATTTACACACAGAGACGTATAATCCGAGAAAAATTGCTGTCTTTTTTTTTTAAATCAGTAAAAGCCATTGTTAGGAGTGTTCAGTGTACGTCACTGCAGATTGGTCAGAAGGTGTTGATTAGTGTTCTATAACAGCAGCTCTGACAGTGATGCAGCTGCACATCACAGCTTTATATTAACGTGCTCGCTCTTATCGTTTTTATAGTAAGAGCTCATGCACAGGGACGTGGACAGCAAACGCGCCGCATAAACAGATTTAAAAACTGTTCATATAGTGAAGTTTTCTGTTGAATTTCTTTAAAGTTTTTCTTTACATTAATGGAAGAAGTCTCCAGTTTCGGAGGAAAAGCTGCAGCTTTTTTTTATCTTCATCTTCAGGACAGATTTTTTTTTACATCTTATTAACTTCAAGAGAAATAAAAAAAGGGAGGCTGATGAGGGAACTGGAGTCCATGTGTTAGTGTCAGCCTCAGTACGGGAAGTTGAGGGGGGGATGACATGGGGGGGGTAGGAGGAGAGAGAGGGAGAGAAAGAGGAGGAGAGGGAGAGGAGGAGAGAGAGAGAGAGAGAGAGGGAGAGAGAGAGAGACAGGAGGAGAGAGAGAGCAAGAGAGAGATAAGAGGAGAGAGAGAGAGAAGAGGAGAGAGGGAGAGGGAGAGAGAGGAGGAGAGAGAGACCGAGAGAGATAAGAGGAGAGAGGGAGAGAGAGAGCGAGAGAGAGAGAGTAGGAAACTAGGCCATTTTTATTATTATAAAACAGGAAACTGAACATACCGGAACCCCATTCACTTATTTGTTTGTTTGTTTGTTTGTTTGCTTCCTGTATGTATTTATTGCACATCACATTGAGGGAAAATCTGAGTAGATACTGAAAGATTTGTCTGTTTCTTGCTGTCGTGTGCAGGAGAAGCAAGGCGGCAGAGCAGACGCATGTGATCTGTGTCACAGAGGAGATTAAACCCAGCTCTGAGCTGAAGATGGTTTTCATGGTAAAATGTCTGCGTGCTGAGAGACTTTTACACCTTCAGTCTGGAGTCGAGATGAAAGTGCAGAGGAAGTGGAATAAACACAGCGCAGGATTTATCAGCTCATGTTAATGACAGATGAGTGTTAATGTTCATGTTAATGATCAGACAGTGTTGATTAGGTGCTCAGACCTCATCTCACGACATTTTCCTCAATCTGAAGTCACAGAAATCACATTATAAAAAATATTTATGAATTAATAGTAGTTATGTCTTAAGGCCAGGTACTACATCCTAATACGCTTATTTTTTGTGTACAAATACTATACTGCACTCATTTCTAAATAAAAGGTCATTTAAAAATGTAATAATTCATCAGTGCAAGAACTTCACGCTGCATTTTTTTATATTTATTAAACTGAGAAATATCAAAATAAATCAACAGGTTAAAAACATTGAAATTTCCATAAACGGATTTCATTCAGAATTTTTGGTTGGTTTTAATTTAATGTAATTCTCAAGGCTATCAGATTTCTAACTGTTACTGAAAACATTTTTTGCATTCATTTATTTAAGTAAGGAATCATTTCTTGGCCACGTTCTGTTTTAGAAAAATAATCAGTGGCAGGGTGGAGCGATGGCCATGACAGAGTTGATTATTTTTCTATAACAGCACATCTTGAAGTGATTTATTCCTCAGCTTCTCTTCTTCTCTCTTACACGTAGCGATACAGAACCCCGCAGCTTGTCACGTCACACACACTTACAGTCTCCTTACTGCATCACATCAGCAATCACACACACACACTCACACACACACACACACACATTAACCCGTCCACATCGAGGTGTGTGATTACTGAACATCAGCACCAGATTCTTTTACTGCTTCTTAAACACAAGCTGCTTTTCTTATAATTAATTAATTGGAGATTGGAGTACTTTGCTTAAAGTCGTGCATGATTATAGAAGTGTGTTGAACATGTTTACAGATTGTGAAGTGTGTTTCGCATGCCACACACACACGCACACACACACACACGCACGCACGCACGCACACGCACGCGCACGCACACCACATCGTTTTGATCAAGGTAACATTTCATTCCTGGCTCTGTGCAGCGGTTCTCCTGCAGTGTTTGTGAGAGATGAAAAAGAGCTGGAAGTCTTTGAAGCTGATTTTCTCCTTTCTTATCTCGACAGCTCAGAGCGAGACACAGCGAGAGAGACAGATAGGAAGAGAGAACGACAGACAGAGAGTGTGAGAGAGAATATTACTAGACTACTGTTACTAAATTCTAGAACAAAAAAAACACACTCCTGAGATCTGAGGATGAAAATGTGGCGAAAAATAATGTTTTAAAAGTATAAACACTAATATTAAAAAAAAGTGAAAGAATAAATTCTTTAATGAGCTTTTCCACTTCACACTGAGCGGTCGCTGGGTGTAGCGGACGACAGAAATGTGGAATTAAAGCTTTGCATGTTAAATTGGTCTGTGGTAGCTCAGTGGTTAAGACATTGGACTAGTGAACAGATGGTTATAAGTTCAAATCCCTTCACTGCCGATCTGCCACTGCTGGGCCCTTGAGCAAGGCCCTTAACCTTCACTGCTCACTTGTATAAAATAAGATCTTATAGAAAAGTAAGTCACTATTCTATGCTAAGATAGAAATGTAAGTTGCTCTGGATAGGTATGTCTGCCAAATGATGTAAAAATTTAGGAAAGACACTGTTACTCTCTCTCTCTCTCGCTCTCTCTCTCGAAACTGAAGATGGGATGGAAAAACACCCATCAAGTTGACTTTCAGAAGGACTACGCTGCGTCATCTCTCATTTTAACATCCATCACCTCCGCCACACACACACACACACGCACACACACACACACACACACACACACTTGTGTCCATCAATCCTGTGATGAGGAAGGACATCAGAAGATCAGCTGAAGGATGGAGACTTCATCATCTCACCAGTAGCGCGTCTTTCCATTACAGCTGATTTATGTCTTTACTTTTAAATGTTCTTTTTTTTATTTTCGCAAAATTTATTTGCTTTTAAAAATAACCTTCCATACAATGTCGACACCTGGATTGTAGGAGCGTTACAAAAACAAACAAACAAAAAAGTTCTTCTTAATTACAGTATAGGCTTTTTAAAAACGAGTTGTTTGTTTGTTTAAAAATCATAATACGCAGACATGACCTACATATTATACAGCAGTACCAGAGTATAGATCAGATCAGTGCAGGGTCAGAGTATGGGTCAGAGTATTGTTTACAGTACGGGTTAGAGTATTGTTTACAGTACGGGTTAGAGTATTGTTTACAGTATGGGTTAGAGTATTGTTTACAGTACGGGTAAGAGTATTGTTTACAGTATTGTTTACAGTATGGGTTAGAGTATTGTTTACAGTATTGTTTACAGTATGGGTTAGAGTATTGTTTACAGTACGGGTTAGAGTATTGTTTACAGTACGGGTTAGAGTATTGTGTACAGTATTGTTTACAGTATGGGTTAGAGTATTGTTTACAGTACGGGTTAGAGTATTGTTTACAGTATTGTTTACAGTATGGGTTAGAGTATTGTTTACAGTATGGGTTAGAGTATTATATTGTACTTTTTTGGTATTATATCATATCCTGCAGTGCTACTGTCAGTAAATAAGCAGAGTATGGGACTGACACTTGATACCTCTTTCAGTATCGGTGCGTCCCTGGTCGTTACCATGGAGACTGCTGTCTGTTGTCTTCAGTGGAAGCGTTTGTGTTCGCCGTCAGGGCGTTTATAGACAAACCCCGACTTTGAGTGAGTGAGTGGCATCGGAGTAAACTGCAGAGCTCATTAGTGTAGGACGGCTGGGACACGAGCACGGAGTGTGACGGAGCCGAAGTCTGCAGCGTCTCCGGCGTGTCACTCCATCACACCACGCATAGATTAACCTTTCTGTCCTGGAACGCCGGTCTCACACAGGGAATTAACACACGGCCTCGACAGGACCTCGCTAAAGCAGCCGGAGACAATCGTGTCAGCGGCGAATTAAAGCCTCGCAGATCAAACGCGCACTCGGGGACACGCCACTGCCTTCAGTAGAACCCGTGTGGAGGAGCGCATCTGAAGGAACCACGCAGAGCCGCTTTCAATTTCCACTTAACCCTTACAGAACCCTTACCTTGTCCTTCCTGAACGTCCTGCACGAGGCCTGCTGGGTTTCAGGGTTCCTCAGGGATTCTCCACAAAGCTAGAACCATGTCTGCAACTCTTCTCCTAAATGAGCCAACATACACACGTTGGAATAAAGTGTTGCTCAGACGTACCTTTCTACAGGGGTTCTGCTTGGAATCATTTTTAACTGTTCAGTGCTCATTTAAAGGGTTCTGTGTAGAACTTCTCAGAGTTAACCCCTGGAGAAAGCCAAGGAACATTTGAGGAACCCTTTATTTTAAAAGCATGTAGTGCTTGGTGATTCGGGAGAAGGTTCTATTCACAATGCAAAGGGTTCCCCTTTCAGAAATTATTCTGGAATTTTAGAGAGCTCATTATTTTCATGAGTGTGTGTACAGTAGAATTTTCAGGTTCCGGGGTTCCTGAAGGTTCTCTAATAAACTAGAAACATTCGAGAAAAGGAAGCACTCCTTAGGGTCCTTATGGTTGAGAACTTTTTAGTTCTCCCAAAGGACCATTTGAAAAAGGATTCCTAAAACGTTCCTTGGGTTTGTACAGGGGTTCTCTGGGGGTTCTCCCTATAATAGAGGGAACCCTTTAATACAGGTTTTCCCAGTCAGTAAGCAGAACATCTGCAGAAAGCCAAGGAATGTCTGAAGAACCTCAAACATTCAAGAGTTGTCCCAAAGGACCAAACAGTACACATGTTCCAAAGCATTAATGGGTTCTATTTGGATCTCCGTTCCTGATGGGGAAACCCTCTACTGTACGGTTCTGAATAGAACTGAACAGCATGTAGGATGAAAGGTAGAACTTTGCCCTGTTATTACACAAAGACACGTTGAAGAAAAGGTTCCTTGGTTTTCCACAGGGGTTCTGTTTGAGACCCAGTTCCATAGAATATGACACATAGAACCTGCAGTGATTTCCCCTGGAAGGAACTAAAGAACCCTTTAAGTGCTTGATCTTTCTTGGATAACAGACAAAACAACAAAACAATACGCTTTCGGTTGAAAAACAGTTTGTGAAGTTCTTTAAATAGTTAAAGGTTCTAGATTTGGGAAATGGAACATGAGAGACCGCTGAGGATTCCGGAATTGAACGCTGATATGAAGCATCCTGCGTTCCACAGAAATAAAGGAACGAATCGAAATGAAAGAAAATAAAAGTGTGTTCTGATGATTTCTGTTTTATAGTTGATATATATTTCATATTCGATGTATTTCATATTATTCCAGAAGGTCCAGAGTTTCTCTTTGTCTTTTTTGGTTAATCTTTTTATTTCGGTGGATTTCGGTGCTCTGACTCCAGCTGTTCTCTCATTCAACATTGCCGCAACGTTCACGCAGGAAAGAAACGAACAAATCCATGTTGTGTGTTTTGAGAAAGTCAATTTTTGATTTATTAATGTTTAAAAACAGAGGAACTGAAGAAGGACTGTAGTGCAGAAAAATAAAATAAAATCTCAGTGTGATTGTGTGTGTGTGTGTGTGTGTGTGTGTGTGTGTGTTCTCTTTAACATTCTCCTAAGTGTGGTTCTCTCCATCACTCCCTCAGATTAATGAGCTCACTTTAAATGCATGACTGTTCAAAGCCTTCAGCCTTCACTCCATCAATAAAGTCTGTGTGTGTGTGTGTGTGTGTGTATGTGTGTGGGTGTGTGGGTGTGTGTGTGTGTGTGTGTGTGTGTGTGTGTGTGTGAGAGTGGGTG